>CAIGRB010120361.1:0-33789 GCA_903798255.1 Fraxinus quadrangulata
CAAATCACCTCTCCATCCCATTTAATTTCGGTAAAAGGTAAAAATTAAAGTATTAAAAATTTTATACAATAAAAATGATGGGAAGTAGATTCGAAATCGGGACCTCCTTTATGAATATAAGAGACTTACCCAGGTGAGCTACAAGCAATAATTGGAAATAAAATGAATTATCAGGTATATAATCTAAACATTTTATTCATTGTAAACCAAAAAAAATTGTTCCCGCCGGATCCAGCACGGGCGGCCTCGGGGGTTCGCCGGATGCTGGGTCCACCCCTGCTTGCGTATGCCGCCAAGAATTGCCTGGTGGTAGCCCCCGCTTTGTCACTGGCGTCAAT
This sequence comes from Fraxinus quadrangulata, assembly GCA_903798255.1. Classification (NCBI taxonomy): domain Eukaryota; kingdom Viridiplantae; phylum Streptophyta; class Magnoliopsida; order Lamiales; family Oleaceae; genus Fraxinus; species Fraxinus quadrangulata. The sequence goes on from CAIGRB010120361.1 coordinate 339, forward strand.
GTCGAATTTTCAAGATGACCTAAGATTCTTTCTCGAAGAGCTCAACGCGTCGTCCGACGAGAGTGTTTGGCTTTGTCGATAACGTTGGAAATGCTCGGCCGCATAGATATTGCCGTGAGTAATAGTTGAATTGAAATTTTTTGATATGAATCTCAGAAAAATTATACCTCAAAAGCTAACTCTTGAAATTGGAGAGATCGAGTCTTTATAAACTACACATCAAAAGCACTTACTTTCAATGTGAAATTCAAGTCTTGTACCTTGCAATGGGAATCATGACATTTTTTTGGTTAATTCATGGAACCGAGCTAGTTGTACAATCGAGGTTGACAACCTCGATTGACAACCACTCACACATGGGGCGGGTGGGTAGGTAATATTTTTTTTATTCACATGGGGTCTACTATTGTGAGTGGTTGTTAACCACTTCGGTCAACTGTGGTTGTACAAATGACATTGCTCTAATTCATTGTGGGTTTGCGTGTAATGTGCTTGCAAACTCTTTTTGGGCAATTTTTAATTGAATTTGTAGGAGCCTGGATTGGACTTGCATTGAAGGAGTGGATATAGATGTCTCGTAGCTAAAGTGATCTTCTACTGAATTATACTTGATCTAGATTTAGATTACAAAACTAGACTGAATATGCGGAACTCCTAAATCAAATAGTTTCAAGGTTGGGATATAAATTACAATAAAACTAGACTAGTTATCTGTTCTCACTACACGCAGATTGGGAGTTTGTCAAAGACTGGTTGGGTGATCAATCCCTGGAAGGAATTGGACTTGATGTGTTCTATGGTTCCAAGTGTTAGGCTGTGAAGGACAAAATGCCCATAAGATAAATGTAGCAGAAATGATGTTAAGACAAATGTCTGACTTTAATAAAATGGATAAGCCATGAGAATATACGCCCGGTTGAGGATAAATTAGGGAAACGACAACTGAGATGATCGTAATATGTTTCGCATAGAGTTAAAGAGGTTGCCATTTATAGTGTGACGCGTTTGTGATAGAACAAGTTGAAAGAAGTACTGATTACACCAAAATTAACATACCCAGTTATAGTTACTAAAGATTTAGTTGTTCTATATCTTCCATTAGATACCCAATGGAGTAATAATATTCTTACGACGGAGCCTAAATTTATTAGGAACAGAGCTTAGTTCTTCGTCTTTCTTTGTATACTTTCCTACAATGTTGGAGAAACTTCGGTCCAAAATAATTGGAACAGTCTATGCTTTAGTTTGGAACAAGACTTTCTTTTGGCCGTCTTTATATATATATGTGTGCGAGCGCGCCAATCCTTTCCCTTTAACAAAATAGTATTAGAAATTTTTTGTTTTTCATGCAATTCAATAAGAAGTTCTTGCAAAGGTTGTCCTAGACTGTATAACATTTGTGCTTAGTATAGAAATAAGAATCAATTTGAATAACATGGAATGTCAAGAATGATCTCTGTTGGCACATTTTACTTATTTTCATGCCCCTATATACCTTTATTATTCGTTTCCTTGAGAGATTTTTAGTTGATTTATTCCATTCTTTAACTTTGCTGATGTATACAGATTAAAACTTCGACCGTTTGGGATCAATTTGATTTAACATGGTTCCAGGAGCCATAAAGTCGAATATAGGGAGTTCTGCTTCGGCTAGTTACAGCAAAATGCCGGAATGGAAATTATACAATCAGTTTGACGAAGCGATTCAAACAAGGGCACATTTGTCACAAAGCCTAAAATCTACCCCTACAGAAGAGTTTGCAGAGAACACTGTCAACGTTGTGCTGAAGGATTATCCGCCCACTCGGTTCTCTACGGTAATGTAAATAATGTACCACCTGCCCCTTTCAATTCAAGATTTTATTCTTAGAAAGCAGAGGCGGCTCTCAGGGAGCACGAGGAGTCAAGCNTAAAATTTAAAATTTTTATTATTAAGTTAAGTTAAATGGCAAAATAGTTATGAAAAATTAGTAAAAAAAAATTATATTACGATAATATTTGTTTAATTTAACACATTATTGAAAAAATATTATTTATTTTTCTAATTTTAAACTATTTTGCTTTCGAAAAATAAAAATTATAAATTATCTATTTTACAAATCCAAATCCCAAATGGCCCAATTAACTTCATTACCATTTACAAGCTCAAAATGACAATAAACAACCCAAAATCGAAATTATTAAAATGAAGAGTGAAAAGCAAACCCCGAATCCCTTTTCTCAATTTCCCTTTCTCCCACCCTTTAACCCCTGAAAAAGTATCACATAGAAAAGAGAAGAAATTTTATCATCAATCTTTGTTGCTTACTAAATAATAGTACAATATTGAAAACTGAAAATATTAAAATCTTATTTGCAATCACCATATTATAAGAACGATTGAATGAGCTAGTTTTGATATCTATTGAACAAGATTCGATAAAACATATTGATTAAAAAAGTTTAATTAGTGAGTTCAAGATTTGTTGTATTTCAAGATTCACACGTGATATTTGCTACTTTTGATTTCAAAGTTTGCTCATATAAAATTGTACTAAGAGGTTAGTGGCTTGTATGGTTCTTTATTGATGACATATAAATTTTGATGAAGTTCAGGAGATGCTTTTAAGATTCTCTAATACTTTTCTTATTGAAGATGTGTAAAAAACTATAAACAAATTTTTAAATGTTGTATTTTTGTAATGAAATAATATTTTTGATACATTTTTTTCTTAATATATTTTTTAGTTATATGAAAGGGGCGCCATTTTAAAATGTTACACTTGACACCCAAAATCTAAGGGCCGGTCTATCAGAAAGAGATTCAATTGTTGAGGTACATTCTCGTTTTTTAGTGAACCCGGGATCTATTATATAAGGCGAAAAACAAAAGGTATTTTGTGCAATAAGATATGTGTAAATTTCTCGAGTGTTTGTTCAGAGTACTCGTATGCAAAGTGTACGTGTTTACTTAAATTATAATGGTACGTAGTTTCAAAGTGTCTGGGTGTTTGGATGAGTATAGTTTCATGTTTAGCATTCGAAATACGTGGGAGCAAGGTGTGGGTCCCGTGTTGCTCTCGTCCTCTTGAATACGATCTTCCACTATATTTATATTCGCTTGTTCATTTTGTTAGGATAGCTATTGGCCCCCTTTGTTTTGCTAATTGGGCTAGTTTCCTTAGCGATATTCATCGAATTAGTTACCTCGTGATCAATTTTATCGCCTAAAAAGAGGACGATTACTTGAACTAGACAAAACTCTTAGTATCCTCCACAGCAAACCATGATTAGCTACTAATTTCAACTCCGTGACTTTTAAAATGATTCATAATGCCTTATTTTTGGTAAAGAATTTTCAAGTTTGTTTGGAATTCATATCTTGAGAGGGAAGTTTCATACAAATTGTCACAAGCTTGGGTTTGTGTTTGGTTTGTTGGAAAAATTTGCTGCATAATTTATATTCTATTTTTCAAATTAATATGCAAATTATGGGAGAAAATTTCAACTTACAGAAACCAAGATATGTGCATGAAAATGAGCAAAATAAAGACTTATAAAAGTGAAGAAAATAGAAGAAAATAATTAAAAGAAGCAAGGCATTCGATCAAAAATCTCCTTGAGATGAATTTCGTTGCACTGTACTGGTAATAACAGGATCAAACGGACATTTGTCTCTCAAGATACAAATTTTTTTTTTCAAAATTAATACATAACAATATTAATTTTTTGGATGAAATGAAGCTTGATCCTACTCTTCTAAACTGGACACCAAAACTTGGAAATAGTGTGAAAATTAATGTGACATAATTTGGAGAGAGAGAATATAGAAATCAATTGTTTTGGAACTAATTTGGGATGGATAAAATGGAATGCGTCTATCAGACTATCTTTCTTCTTCATGCAGGTCATTATTTCGGTTTTTGTATTTCTCTCACTCACTCCCACCTTCTCCTTCTATCCTAGTTTTCTGGCATGCTCCACTGACGGGATTCTACGAAGATCAACATCAATTGGTGCATCAAGGATGATTTTGCACCAGAAATCCTAAAAAATTCTCAGCCCTGATTGAATAGGTTAGTGGTGAGGTATCATTTGGGATCAATCTAGATGGTACTTTTGTGCCTTCTTTTCATCCTATGGTGATTGTCCTATAATTGAGGCTAAACTGCGAGCCATTCTTCTTGAGATCATTCTTGCATGTCGACCTGAACTTTCGAACTTATGAATAGAGGTAAATTTCTCTCCAGAGATTCATTGCATAACATGTGGTTGATGATGTGGTTTATAAATACTACTCTCAGACATATCACACATCTACTTTTCTTTGACTGTAACATTATTTTCTATATTTATTGTGAGGAAAATCACGTTGTTGACTCAGTAGTTGCAGGGGGATAGCATTTGATGCTATCAGAAGAATGATCCTCTTGATCTATCCTGAAGACTTCGCACCCTAGTCTAGATTGACATATATGATCTTTTCATGTGCAGATGTCTTTAAGCTTTATTTTTCGTTTTTCACATTTATGAAGGAGGTAGTACCTTCCTATTTACTACTTTCGGTTTTCATGACTTTGAATGGATGTCAGACTTTTCCCCTCCATTGTATCCATTGTTAAGTTTTTGGGCTGCCTCACAATTCATGGCCCAACCTGTTTACTTTGGGCTACTGCGGTTTCCGATTTCTTGGCCCAGTCTTGTTTATAATATAGAAATCGTGTTTCCTTATTACACGCCTCTTCATTGTTTTAATTGGGTGATCTAGCCATACATCTGGCCAGATCTCAGCTGTTGATCAGTGGCTTTTGGTCTTCAAGTATAATACCCTTTTGCGTTTTCATTTGAGAGTTACTATTTGTTGAGATGAACTTATGAGTTTTAGGGTTTCATCTCTTTTCTTTCTGTCGATTTGTGTACTTAGTGATAGTTATTCAATCTCTGTAAATCTGAGTGATGTTTCTAGATATTATACTTAGTGTATAGTGGGTGAGATTGTGTATTGTATCTGTGTGATTTGAGGCGAGAGGAAACAGTGAAGAAACCTTTGATTTCTTCATACATTTGTAACGATTCTTGGTGATTCTAGTGAAACTAGAGCAATATCTACTTTGTAGATACTCAACGGGTGATTATGCATTTTGGCTGAACATCCGGACCCTTCGAGATGAAAAATTCTTTGTGTTCTCTTTGCATTTTGCGATTTACAAGCAATTTTGTTTGTCCAAATTTACTTTGGGACTAAAAAGTGGTATCATAGCAACTTTTTACAAAAGATCTAAGTTAGCGATTTGTTATCTTGAAAAACCCTAATTTTGAAAATTGTTGAAAGTAGTAGATCTTTAGATCTATAAGAGTTCTTTGTGAAAAATGAGAAAAATTGTGGTTTTCTAAAAGTGAATTCGTGGATCTCTCTTTGATTCAATTTTTGGGGTTAGATCCCTTAAAGTTTTGAGTATTTCTGTGTAGATCTGTGTGATCTTGCTGAAATTTTTTTCATTCTTGGTCATCTTCATTGATCTATTGTTTCCATTGAGTTTCTAGAGATTTTTTATCTGACTCAGTACTGAGTCTTGGTGACTCATTTGACTCGTACTGAGTGCTAGCGAGTTGAGTTGATTTGTTCTGTTTCCTGCTGATTTCACTCTGAGTCTTTGTGACTCTTTGTTCCCTACATTTATACTAAGGTTCTTGACTTGATTCTGGTATTTTCTAAACCCCCTCCTTAATCTTGTGATCAGTGTCAATTTTGGAACTTGTTATTAAAGTAAGTGATCCTCCTCTGTTTTCCTTTGTCCAAGATCTCATTCGAGGATTTTGGAATTTGAGGGAGTGGAGGAATTAAGGGTTACCACTCCTTAAACATTTTTCAAAATTGACAGTTTAACTTGATATAATTGTATTTGTTGATCAATTGTTCATTTGATATAATTCTGTAATATCTAAATTTTATCTTACACTTATAATGTCAATTCTTGTTATACTTTGTGTGGTGTATAATTATGCTTTTGAGAGTTTATCTGCAATCATGACTACTATACATAAATTTGAAGTAGAAATTTGGAGAAGGGCTAGGGATTTTAGTCTGTAGCGCCAAAAAATGAGGGCTCTGTTATTACAACAGAGGTGTGTTGCTGCTATTGATGGGACATGTGGTACTGAATTTAGTGCCTATAGGAGACAAGAGTTAGATGAGATTGCTTGGAGTTCTATATTTCTTCATCTGTCTAATACTGTTATTAGAAAAGTTGAGGAAATCACTAATACTCAGGGTCTTTAGACCAAGTTAGAATCTCTCTATCTTACTTAATCGATGCCCAACAAATGCTATCTCTCGAGACAATTCTATAATTTCAAATTTAATCCTTCTTCCAGTTTAGAAGAAAATATTCATAAATCGACTAGACTTATTCAAGAGCTGACTGACTGTGATGAGAAACTATCTGAAGATCAACAAGTTGTTTCTCTGTTGAATGCACTAGGTGATAAATATAGAGAATTTAGAAATGCCTTAGAATATGGGAGAACTGACCTTACTGTTGATATTGTTATATCATCTTTAAGAAATAGAGAACTTGAATTCAAATCTGATTTCAAGGACTCTGAGTCTGGAGAAGTTTTAAATGTTAGGGAAAAATTGATTCAGAACAAAAGAGAAAATCAATGCAATTTCAATTCTCATAAAATGGATAAACCTCAATTTTGCAAGTTTAGAAATCAGAACAAGAATCAACCAAGTTAGAAAATGTTATTATTGTGGTAAGACAAGGCACATAATAAAAGACTGTTTTTAAAAAAGACATCTGATATGAAAGAAAAACACACTTCTGATAGGTCTGCTGCTGTTGCCTGCAAAAATGAATCTGATATTCAAGGGTTTGTCCTTGTTAACACCACTAATAGAGACCCAAAAGAGTGGGTCCTTCATTCTGGTTGCACCTTCCATATGTGCCCTTTAAGAGATTGGTTCATTGAACTTGTTGATCTGAATGTGCCGTATACTTGAACTTGATAAAGTTAGCTATGTACTTGAACTGAAAAGAAATCTTATCTCCTTAGGACAATTAGATGAGGCCTATAACATAAGAATTCATAAAGCTGAATCTTAATCATAAAGAAGTTATCTCGTTACCTAAGATAAATGGTATCTATACTATGCAAGATGAACCTTTGGTAGGTTACAGCTCTGCTGCTGTGAATTCCAACTCTGACAAGTCTTTAATCTGGCATAAAAGACTTGGCCACATGTCTGAAAAGGGATTGACTATTTTAAATAAATTTGGATATTTTGGAAAAGACAATTTTGAAAAATTAAGCATCTGCGAAGACTGTGTGTTTGGAAAACAGAATAAATTACCTTTTAAATTTGGAGTCCATAAATCTACTTCCATTTTGCAATATTTACATGCTGACATGTGGGTCCTGTAACTGTAAATACTTTGAGTGAATTTAGATTCTACTTACTTATAGTAGATGATTTTTAAGAAAAATATGGACTTTCATTTTGAATCATAAGTTTGATACTTTTCAAATTTTTAAACAATGAAAATTAATGATTGAAAATCAAACCAATAGGAAAATCAAAGCACTTAGGACTAACAATGGCCTTGAATTTTGCAATCTGGAATTTGACTCTTTTTGTAAAGAAAATGGAATTCTAAAGCATAGAACTGTGACATACACCTCTCAACAAAATAGTGTTGCTGAAAGAATGAATAGAACCTTATTAGAAAAAGGTTAAGTGTATGATACACAGTTCTGGGCTTCCTAAATTCTTTTGGGGTGAAGCTCTTAAAACTGCAACATATCTTATCAATAGGAGTCCTTCTAGTGCTATTGATTTTCAAGTCCCTGAAAAACTGTGGTCTAATTCTATACCAAAATATAACAGACTTAAGGTATTTGGCTGTACTGCATACTCCCATCAAAATAAAGGAAAACTTGAACCAAGATCTTCAAAATGTGTTTTATTGGGGTATGAAGAGGAGACCAAAGGGTATAGACTTTGGGTTAAGTGTAAGGATGGTTTCCAAGTGATCATCAGCAGAAATGTGATCTTTAATGAGAGTGATTTTCTTTGCAAAAGTATATCTGAAATAGAACCTACTAAGTTTGCACCTATAAAAGAAACCATTTTGGAAAAATAGGCTAAAAACTATAATGATCAAAATGATTTAATTGAGGTGGAGTCTACTCAATCTGATGTGAATCAGGAACTAAGTGAACCTGAAGTCGAAATTGAATCAATTAACTCATCTCTTGCTAACTATCAACTGACCAGAGATAAAGATAGGAGGAATAGGATTCCTTCCACTAGGTTCAACAATGATGATTTTGTCACCCTATTCTCAGCTTTAGACTCTTTGAATTCTGAACCCTCTATTTTGAAGAAGCTGTTAACTGTTCTGAATCTAAATTCTGGAAAGAATCCATGAATGAAGAAATGGAATCTCTAATAAAAAAAACTTAGATTCTTGTTAACAAACCTAAAAATCAAAAGATTGTTGACTGTAAATGGATTTTTAAGGTCAAAGAAGGAGATTCTAATATAGGAGGTAAACAGTATAAAGCTAAACTTGTTGCCAAATGGTTCACTCAAAAGGAAATGGTGGATTATATGAGATATTTTCTCATGTTGCTAAATACACTTCCATCAGAATTCTGCGTGTCTAAACTGCTCATTTTAACTGGGAATTTGATCAGCTTGATGTAAAAACTGCATTCTTAAATGGAGACCTTGATGTGACCATTTATATGAAACAACTAGTGGGTTTTGAAGTTAACCCCATTACCAAGCTCTTCGGCAAGAGTAAGTCCTTTATCACTATGTTGATTGACTTATGGTGTAATCCAATCATTTACAACGCTTCCGGTGACTTACAACCAAGGAGCACCGATACTTTAACAAATGTTAAGCTTTCCGGGATCTTAACACGACCTATACTTATTGAGCTTTACGGGACCTCAATATGACCCTTGATTCAAAAGAATTTTACAAGTAAAATCTTCTCTTCTTAGTAAATAATGAATACAAGGTTAAATATAGGAAGAGAAGTAGGCAAACACTTTAATGAATAGCAATGAATGGAGCTAAACTGTTTTGTGTGAAAATCTTTAATGTATATAGTGATCTTCGAGAAATAATTTTGATCAAGGACTTTTCAAGAGCAAAAGTAATTTGATAATAAATAATATAATGGATCAATGTAGGCTCAAGGAGTATCAAATTGAATACTCAAAAGTTGTTTTTCAAATGGTTGGTGAGTTGGTATTTATAGCAGTTGAAAAACGTCAAAATCTCTGTTCAATAGGACGATCAATCGGACGTCCGGTTTAGAACCGGATGACCCAACTTACCGTTAGAACAACATTGTCAGAACGGTAAAAAATGACCGTTGTTGGCGAACCGGATCCGATTCGCTAACCGGACGTCCAGTTCGCCTGGTTTGGTTCGGATGGTTTGTTTGCAATCAATAATTATTTTATGTGATATTTTTACTCGATTTTTCAAAGTAAGTAAGATTTGATAGTTTTTCAAAAAATAGGTTAAAAAAAAACTTCCCTTTGAAAAAAGGTTTTGTGCAAACATTTTCATAACGTAAATTTTATCATGCATTAGAAAATCGTAACTTGAGCTCTCAAAGTGTCATTGCAAAAAATTAAAATGATTTACCTTTACAGTCAAGACAAGAGAAGTCTAGTTACAACGTTTTCAATAATTTTGGTGTGAGTGCTCGATTTGTTGCTTGATTCAAAATGACGTAAAGCTAGTCTCAATTAGTGCTTGATTGATCTTCTTCATTTGAGCTTCCTTGTCTTATCAATTTCTGGTTCAATGATTTTACCTCAATTCTTGTCATTCATGGAATCAATTTAAATAGTGAATTAGAGATAAACATAAATTGTTTGTTATAATCAAAACATATGATTTGACCATAGGTCAACAAGCTCATGGTATAAGCATTTTAAGCAGGTTTATGACTAATCCTGGTGAAATACATTGGTTAGCTATAAAATGGATGTTAAAGTACATGAAAGGTTCATCTGAATTGGGCTTACTATTTAAAAAATGTAACGAAGACATAATTCTGAAAGGCTACACTGATTCTGATTTTGCTGGAGATTTAGATAAAAGAAGGTCCACTTCTTCTGATATTTTCACTTTATGTGATGACTGCATTAGTTGGAAATCACAGTTGCAAAAGTTAGTTGCCTTATCTTCTATAGAGGCAGAATATATAGCTGCTTGTGATACTGTTAAAGAAAGTTTTTGGTTAAGCGGGTTATTAAATGAAATTGGCTTTGTGAATAATTTTGTTAGAATCTACACTGACAATCAGAGTGCTATTCATCTCAGCAAAAATCCTACGTGTCATGATTGAACAAAACATGTTGATATAAAGTTTCACTTTGTGAGAAATATGGCTGAAAAAGGTTTGATTAGTTTAGAAAAGATTTCTACTGAATTTAATTCCTCTGATTTGGGAACCAAGGTAAATAAGAGCAAATGATACAATAGAGCTCTAGACACTAGATATTGCCAAGAATTCTTCAGCAAGGTGGAGAATGTTAAGTTTTTGGGCTACCTCACAATTCATGGCCCCACATGTTTACATTTAGGCTACTGCGGTTTCCGATTTCTTAGCCCAGTCTTGTTTATAATATAGAAATTGTGTTTCCTTATTACACGCCTCTTCATTGTTTTGATTGGGTGATCTGGCTATACATCTGGCCAGATCTCAGCTGTTGATCAGTGGCTTTTGGTCTTCATGTATTAATACCGTTTTGCATTTTCATTTGAGAGTTACTGTTTGTTGAGATGAACTTATGAGTTTTAGGGTTTCATGTCTTTTCTTTCTGTCGATTTGTGTACTTAGTGATAGTTATTCAATCTTTGTAAATTTGAGTGATGTTTCCAGATATTATACTTAGTGTATAGTGGGTGAGATTGTGTATTGTATTTGTGTGATTTGAGGTGAGAGGAAACGGGTTTGATTTCTTTATACATTTGTAACGATTTTTGGCGATTCTAGTGAAACTAGAGCAATATCTACTTTGTAGATACTTAACGGGTGATTAGGCATTTTGGCTGAGTATCCGGACCCTTCGAGGTGAAAAATTCTTTGTGTTCTCTTTAAATTCTGCGATTTACAAGTAATTTTGTTTGTTCAAATTTACTATGGGACTAACATTTATTTATGTTTCATTTATCTTATAGTAGTGGAATTTTAACTCCCTCCATCTTGTGATAGAGCCTAAAAAACACACTGACTTTGATGATACTTTACCAAAAAATTGCAAGTCATAATTCTCGGTTTCAAGTGTTTGGAGATGTCCATCCTTACCCGTATTCTTTTGCATAGTGCAGTAGTGTCAACTGCCTCCACTACTCCCACATTGGCCCCATCTCCAGGCCCTTGCGTCACCTTCCAGTGTAAAAGGGACTTCGTGGAGTTGAATCCATAATGAAGCAAATGAATACCATTGATGATGTGTCCCCAATCATGTTGGTTTCACCAGGGAATATTGGTTTCTTATTGCAAGACCAAGGTCTCCCACGATATACCTTTTAGAGTTCACAAGGACTATTGAAATAGAAGACGAGGATGTTGTAATTCCACCATATTTTTGCTCAATTCGAAAGTCATGTTTGTTCTCTAGATCACGTTTAGCACACCGTCCAGCCTTTCCTTACTGTATAGTTGCTAAATCATCTCCATGAGGCAACAATCCATGTAAAATTTCGCTTCATATAACGAATTGTGGCCAATTATCATTAAGGCCACTCTTCTTCTATCAATTTGAGTTTTTAACATAGTTTGGACGGAGCAATAGAGTCTGTGTTGACAATACGACACAAAGAAAAGAGATACAATCATCGCTTTCTAAGAATGTGACTTGGATGCGGCGGAACCTAGTCGGCAACCATAAGTTGATGGCACAAGAAACCTTAAGACGACAATTTCTCCCTATGTGATGCTTTTTTAAAGAGCACTTTTTGTCTTGCTTTTACGTTTTCTAGCTTAATGCCGATTCTTAATTTTTTTAGTGAAACATAATTTCTCCAAACACTTAACATGAATAATGCTATTTATAATCATGATGATAAAATATTGGTGATGTGATAATAAATTATCACTCACATTTCTATCTCTCATTCCTGTCTCTCATAAAAATTGAACTGTTCATTCTCATTATTCCACATATACTGCTCTGTTATCGATATTCCATCGTCATAATGATAAACAATATTATTCTCTGAACATTCATGTCAGTTTACTTGCATTTCACGACACAATTATATAGACAAATTATTAATTTTATTTATAATTCACTATGAATGAATATTATAAAAACCACCAATGAGGGATTGCAAAATTCACTGCGGTGTCTTGCCCTAAACATTTAAATTTATTTTATTTTTATGTTTCTCAGACAATTTAAGATATAAATAATAACATTAAAAACAATATTAATTAAAGGTTACCGTAAATAAGAATATTTCATATTTGTCCTGACCGGCCCCACGCCGCCCCCTCCCGGTTTCAATTCCTACCACCAACCCCTTCCGTTTTGTTGGATTCATTCACCTTCCCTCCTGCCTACCATTGACCAACGACTCCAACTCTTCTTCCCACCAACCCACCTACCCATCCGTTTCGTAATAAATTTTTGTTCTTTTTTCCTGTTGGAATCCATTTTCAAGATTCTAAGATTCGAACTCCACGAAACTCTCCTAAAATGGCTGCTACTTCTCCTCATTCTTTGCAGGCCTCATCGAGAATTGCTTCTAAAAATCCTCAGCTTAAACCCATTTCAGATTCACAAATTTCTCATTCTATCTCTTTCTCTTCTCAATTAAGCAACTTCTCGCTCAAGTAAGGTTCTTTTTTGGCTCATTTTTGTTTCTTTTTATTAATTAATTGAATTTCTTGCTTAGTTTTTTTCAAGAATTTTGTTGGGGTTGACGACTGGATTGCAGTTAGTGAATCAGTCGAGATATGTCTTATAGAGTAGTGAAGTTTCCATGTATAAAATGATTGTTTTTCTTGATCAGTTTTCCTAAGATTCTCATTGGGTTGATTGTGTTTTTAGTGTCCATCTAGTAAACTTTTATGTATATATATGATTGTTTATCAAATATAATAGGATTCATATAATTATCTTGAAAGAGCCAAAATCAACTATAATGACGAGGTGAAAATTCATTCTGTTACTATTTTGGTGCTTAGACTAATGAGAATGCCAATGATTCTGTCGTAGAATATTAAGAGTTTGAATTGGAAATCCAATTCTGTGATTCGACTCTGGTTATGAGTCTATATCAACTGGCCATGGCTGTATGACCTAATTATCCCATTTAGCAGGCAACTCCAACCTTAATGGTCACTTGACGTTAAACAGACTTCTCTCGGTCTATTTAGTGCTAGAAGATGCGGTTATAAATCTAACTTTATCTATATATCTGGATAGATCTTCACAGTCAACGACTAGACAACTACATTCCCAAAGAATTAGTGCAGCTGTTAAGGCAGAAAGCAGTTTAGGCACAATGGAGGTTGATATCTCTTTGAGCCCTAGAGTAAATTCAGTGAAGCCGTCAAAAACAGTAGCTATAACTGATCAGGCAACTGCACTTGTACAAGCTGGTGTGCCTGTTATTCGATTAGCAGCTGGTGAACCGGATTTTGATACTCCAGCAGTAATAGCTGAGGTGATTTTGAAAATAGCATTAATCTTTCTCTCTCTCTTAATCAGCAGAATTAATATGCATTGCTCTATCTACTTCTATATTGATCTTCTTGAACTTTAGGCAGGAATTGCTGCAATCCAGGAAGGATATACAAGGTATACTCCTAATGCGGGCACTTTAGAACTCCGTTCAGCTATTTGCCACAAGCTGCAAGGTACTTTGTCACCAAGTACACAACGGTTTTTGCTTTCTTTCTTTCTTCTATTAATTTTCTCTTATGGCAGAGGAGAATGGAATATCTTACACACCTGATCAGATTTTGGTGAGCAATGGTGCAAAGCAGAGTATTCTTCAGGCAGTTCTTGCAGTTTGTTCCCCAGGGGATGAGGTAAACATAAAATTTCTAAACATTTGCCTGTCTTTTTATTTCTATCCTGGCTATTTTGGAAGTTAATTATTTCAGCTTTTCAGCTAGAATGGTATATCAGAATATTATTGAGAAATGGAAGTCGGAGAACTGAATCAACATCACTTTTCACAAGTTGACAAGTCTAGGTGCAACTTGAAGTAGTGGTAGATGTAGAAGTTGGACTTGCTGGGTAAAACATGTGTACGGGATGTATTTGGGGGACCATTAGATTATTCTGAACTTCTTGAGTTTTCATTTTATGTTTTTTGGGTGTGGCAGGGAGTAAGAAATCACTTTTCTCATATTTTATTAAGAATTGAATTTTATAAGGTGGAAAATAGAGTGTACCAAATTTTTGGTGGGCAACACCAGCTCCCCCCAATCACCCTCCTTGGTTTGAAGGCTTTTCCAACTAGCTGCATGCTAGAATTATGGTCTCTCTGTCTGTACCTGATGCAGGAGCATAGTAATTTGATAAAGAAAAAGGAAAAGAAGTAGAAAAAATGGATCAAAGAGAGAATTGAGTGCAAGAGGAATATTTTTATTCATATACTCGGGTTTATTTGTAAACATTGCCCTATGTCCCTTTATATAAAAAAAGGAATTTGAAACTAAATAAACTTTTTATCTAAACAAATTTGAAATGAAAAATAACATTGTGAATATCAAACTCCTATCAAATAAAACTACTATAATTTAGGTAAACTCAAATTCTACTTATTCTTAGTCATTTGCTTTGAGTGGAATTTTAGCTGTTTCCTTGTTGCATTATTACCCATGCATCAAGTTTCTCGGGTTGGCTTAGAGTTGCTCTAAAGTTGGGAGTTAGACAAAAATGTGTCCTTTAGATAGCAGTAAGACAATCAAGTTATGTAGTGAGAACTGCGAACAATTGAAAGAACTCAACATCAAACCTTGTAGATTTGAATGGAATACCAAGAATTGATTGACATTAGAACCTCGTTTATTCTATGTGAATGCCAATGATTACATTGATCTGTAAGTTAGTTAATTTCAATAGTCAGATTGAGAGAATTTGGAAAAAACATAGTTCAATTTTTCATTCAAAAACAATCACGAAAAAACTTGAGCTGTACTTAGTGGTTTAATAAAGCTTAAGCTAAATAAAATTACTTAATTTTCCCTAACTAAAACCATCAAGTATAGAGCATTAGAAATAATAAGGTAAATCAATTAACCCCTCCATAGGATCCCTGTTTCAAGCCTCATTATCAAGCCATTCATCTACTTATGATGATCTATCATTTTTCCATGCCTATAAGCAATGACATGTCATTCTGTTGCCAATGAAAGAAATAGTCACATTGTTTCCTTATTGACTTACTATGTTGAATCTCATCTTATTGTTGAACTACTTATGGATGTGACACCCACTGATCATATGTTTAAAAATTTTCCCACAATGGCTATTCCAATATAAATGGCCAATAATATTCTATAGGACCTAATGTTGGCACCCACTATGGTGTACGAGTTGGGTTCTCAACGAATTCTATTTGGTTAATATGAAATACAATTGCAGAAGAACCATACAGATAGCAGTTCACCGAGAAAGTACTTTTCAAGACTTCTAATGAGTTCTTATTTTTCTCATGATTATATCCTTCTGTTCTCTCTCTCTCTCTCTCTCCCCCCACACACACACACACACACACATTCATTTTAGCCTTGCTAGCATGCTCTTTTTTTCATTCTCTCCGACCTTGCCTCTATCTCAGTAAGATGAAGAAGTGCGGATGAAATATTTGCCTAAAGTAGGCGTTCATTTGCATGATGTCATGTGAAGCTAGTTCATAGAGATATCAATTAGTGCTTGTGATGGTAACTGCATATTAACTACAACCTTAAATGAATATTACCTTCAAAGATTGCCAGCTTACTACTAGCATCTTCACTTGTACAGGTTCTAATTCCAGCTCCATATTGGGTGAGCTACCCTGAAATGGCGAGGCTGGCTGATGCAAACCCTGTGATTCTTAATACCCACATATCTGAAAATTTTCTTTTAGATCCCAAGCTTCTTGAATCAAAACTCAGTGAGAAGTCAAGGCTGTTGATTCTTTGCTCTCCATCCAACCCAACAGGGTCTGTTTATCCACGTGAATTGCTTGAAGAGATAGCTCAGATTGTAGCAAGGCACCCCAGGCTTCTGGTAGGATTCACTAAATCTATATATTTGATGCCAAGCGATACGCCTTTTTGCGTGGTTAAAGTACCTCTATTTTCTGGAGTGAACTTATTTTGTGCTCCTTTTTTAGGTGCTCTCTGATGAAATTTATGAACACATTATTTATGCTCCGGCAACTCACACGAGCTTCGCATCTTTACCCGGCATGTGGGATCGAACTCTAACTGTAAATGGCTTTTCGAAGGTAAATGTACTTAACCACTTGAAAGATTCCATGCCAATAATTGGTATTGCTTTCTCTTCTTTTCGGTCTTCAAATGGAATTGTGGTCAACATCGTTAATCATTGGGTGTCACAATTATGTGACTTCCACAGGCATTTGCCATGACTGGTTGGAGACTTGGATATCTTGCTGGTCCCAAACACTTCGTGGCTGCATGTGGGAAGATTCAAAGTCAGGTAGGTAAACAAATTTGTTAAATTTTTATACACCTAAACTAAACTATCTTTTAATTAGAATGTTTTCGGTATGTGAAGTGCCTTGTTACTTTTAAATTTAAATTAATCCCTCAATGCACAAATACATAGATTCCAATATTTTTCTAGTAATAAAATGTTCGTAACCATGGGTCTTTTGCTGTATATTTCCATTTTTCATTTGACTATATTGCACAGATTCTTAGATATTAACCATAATTATTGTGTTAAATTATTGTGTTTGCAGTTGCTAAAGTTTCTGAGAGAGGTTCAACAAAACACTTAATCTTAAATATCACCCGAAAGTTAATTATCTGAATTTGATTCAAATATACACTCTTACATACTTGAAGTTTAAAATATATGCAAAATTAAGCAAAAAAAATATGATTTTTTTGAAGGTAAAATTAGGCCTACACTCCCAAACCTTTAAGGTAGCATCGTATTTGGTCTCCAGTCTATTTAAATATATGAATATGGATCCCTAATGATGGACATTGTCGATGTAGATGTTAAAATCTCACATAAAGTTGACGTTAAGTGGTTTCACGATCTTGCTTCTAGCTTTAAGTCATGTGAAAGTTGCATGCGGTTTTAACTTCTACGTTGATGGTTTCCATCACGTGGTGGCCTAAATTCTAGTATTTAGATATGTTGGGTACCCAAAACCACACTAATTGAAAGGTTAACGAGCCCGCCCAAAATTTTCCCCTTTTATAAAATGATGGGGTGATGGCAGTATAAAATCTATTTCAAATTTACAAATTTGATGTGTGATTCAGTAAATATTTATGGTCACTTTATACATACTAAGCTGCTATTCGATTAAGAGTTGACCTAGCTTAGTGAGATAAAAGCCAAATAAAAATTGGTATCACTGCCTTCCGCATGATCCCCAAGAGCTCCAACACCTTCCAGGCAATGGAAAAAGGTTGACCAAACACATAACAGTAGTCAATATAATGATCCAGTCTCCTATGGATTTATAGTGCTCACGAACCACCATCATTTTAAAATTTCTGTAGCTAGGTATAAATTTCTTCTAATTATATGGAGGAAACTGTTTGAAAGTGAGTGAAAAATAATAGAAGGCCTTTTTTCTGAAGCAGAATTGGATTAGATATCTTCGACCTTCCATAAATTAGGACTATGTATTTCAATGCATTATTATAATAATTAGCAATCTCTAAATGTGAACTGCATCAGTAGAGTGTTTAGAGCTTCATATCCATTGCCTAACATGTATATACCATTTTTTTTCTGGATACCTACAAATATAATAAGGTTCGGGTGCTTGGTTTTCTCAGTCCACTTCAGGTGCCAGCAGTATATCTCAAAAAGCAGCAGTTGCAGCTTTAGGAATGGGATATGCTGGTGGAGAGGCAGTTTCAGTTATGGTCAAGGCATTCCGTGAGCGGAGAGATTTTCTGGTTAAAAGCTTTGGAGAAATGGAGGGAGTTAAAATCTCGGAGCCTCAGGTGACAGTTCAATTCTGTTTTGCCTACTATTCTTGCTAGGACCTAATGGATAATGGATAAAAAGACATCTAATTTTGGTAGTGGAAAGTAATTGTTTTCTATATTTGCCTTATTACACTTTTGTTGAACTCTTGCAGGGAGCTTTTTACCTCTTCCTTGATTTCAGCTCTTACTTTGGAGTGGAGATCGATGGTTTTGGTGCCATTAATGGTTCAGAGTCCCTGTGCCGATATTTGCTTGACAAGGCTCAAGTAAGATCTTTGACTCTTCGTGCACGTTCCCAGTTGAAAAAAAGAAATTCAAACACCTTAGTCTAAAAACCTCATGTGATGTGCAAGAGGCAAAGTATTTTGAAGTCTCCGTATAGTTGCATGTTATAGGGACTGTTCGGAATAGCTTTTGCTTTAGCTCCATAAGATCGAGTCCTTCGGTTTTCGAAATAGTGTAAAAGAAGTGCTTTGAATCATTGCTATTTAACTTGGTCTTGTTCTAAAAAAATTGAGGTCTTTTTGAATTGTTTGTTGAGCTTCATGAGGAAGCCCGTTTCAACCGGTTTCCTCTAAAAGGTATCCAATCAGACAAAGCATTTTCACCAGAAAATTATCCAAATAGGTCCAAAAGTAATTTTTTAGTCTGAAAAGTAACTTTTGGCCCTACCAAATGGGCCCATAGAATCAGAACTCAAAGCAAGCTAGAAAACCATGTAACTTCCTACAATTGCTGCTTTTGCTGCGATTTTTAAGGGTTTGAGATCATTATGGGAAAAAGTTAGCAAGAAATCACATTAAACAATTTACGATGGCATATAACTTTAGAATACTATATCCAAAAATAATGATTCTGATTTGCATGGCATTAAAAAAACTAATCAATAGCAATTGTTATGCTAATTATCTTTTGTTTGCAGGTTGCTCTTGTCCCGGGGGATGCTTTTGGTGAAGACAGCTGCATTCGCATATCGTATGCAGCTTCCCTTTCCACTCTGAAGGATGCAGTTGACAGAACAAAGAAAGCTTTAATCTCAGTCAGGCCAGCAGTTCCTGTTTAAAGCTGGTAAGGCCTTAAAATCTAAGGTTCCAAAATTGGTTCAAGAGACATAATTTGTATTTCTATTGTAATTACGACTCCACAACTAGACTTGCAGTTGGTATATTCGTTGTCTACAATAAGTTTTTCCGTTCATTTCAGTAAACTACTGAAAATAATCCGAAAGTAGGTTATCACTTTTAAAAAATTCACTTTTACTTGTCTTTCCTTTTTTTTTTTTTTTTGGTGATTGTTTGATGATTTAACATCAAGTGGATGTTTTTATTTTCCTTGCATGCATCTATGTTCTTGTCAATGAGTACTGAACAATATTTTCCAAACCGGACCAGCCGTGCTGGTTCGAGTGGAATATCTTGCTCTGGCCATACATAATCGCCATATCTAATACGCACTTTCTAGATGTAAAGGGAGTTCAAATTTATATTGGTTGTGCTCGAATTTATAAGAATTTTGAATCGTCTTGATTTTCATTAATATTTCAAATAAGAATCTCCATAAAATGAGCTATTTTTAGAGCTTCTCCATGTAAATTGAATGTGGAATATATCTATTTTTTTTTTCTTTCCATGATTCACTGGGATTTCTCTGTTTTATCAATTTGTTCACATCCTCCTTTACTTCCCAAAAGAGGGAAGAAAATCAGATTGATTTTTCCTAAAAAAAAATACTGTAAAATTTTCGATTTTTTTCCTCTTCGTCCATCCCTATTTAACTAAAAACAAACAAATCTCGTTAAATTTTAACTAAGACTCGGATGATGTAAATGTATTGACTGGATTTTCTAGTTATATTTTAAAAAAATAAAAGATATATCTTGTCAAAGTGTGCGACGTTGGTTTGATGTATATCATGATGTCATTCATATATAGAGTACAAAACCTTAATATTTGATTATAATATCACATTTATTTATATTTTGGTGAAAGGTTGTTATAGAATTACAACCTTAAAATTTGATTATTAATTAATACAGAATCTTTTTTTAAAATTCATTTTAAGTAGGTGTGTAAATCCAATAAAATTTCAAAAATAAGATTTTAAAATATATTTAGCACGTAGTCGCAAAATTATGATTGCCCAAATTAAGAAGAAACAAAGCGTCCATATTCGGAGAGTGTTTGGTGTAGATTAAAATCAGATTTTAAGTGGATTGTGATAGAAGTTTTTGAAATGTGTGATTGAAAAAATGTGGTTGATATTGATTGTTTGACTTTGACTTAGATTAAAATCAGGTCCAAATAGGCCTTCAAAGTCAAAACGAGTTAACGTGCGCAATATTGCCAACTTTGCATGCGTGCCCCACTTTGTTAGTTATGGTATTCCTTAACGTAAGACAAATGAACAGGGAATAGAATAATTTTCCTTGCTTCGGAATTTTTAACTTTTGAGGGAAAAAAAAAAAATTTGGCAACGTGAGACAGAAACCAAATTTGCGATTATTCTAACACCAAATAGTTGTCTGTCTACCTGGGATTTCTTTTGCCTAGGACATAATCAAGAAGCTCAGGACGCCTGTCTAAAACCCAAACACCTAAACTAAATTTAACTTGCAGTAGAAGAAATTGTATAAGAATATTCTTGTTCTTCCCATGCATTCATCTCTTCCTCTATTTATATATATACCACCACCATGTATACATACATACGAATCGTATGCAATAATCTGAAATTACGAAACAAAGACAGAATTTAAACAGAAATGGCGAGTTCGAGTTTGTATAGTGGAAGAGTCGCGGAGATCGTGTTTTTTGATTTAGAAACTACAGTACCGAACAGAACTGGACAGAAGTTCAGGGTATTGGAGTTCGGCGCGATCATTGTTTGTCCTCAGAAACTCGTGGAGCTCGAGAGCTATTGCACGCTAATTAGGCCTCGGGACTTATCTGCTGTCGCGTCAAGGTCAGCCCGAAGCAATGGAATAACACGTGACGCAGTTGCCAATGCGCCGTATTTTGAGGAAGTTTCGGACAAGATTTTCAGCATTTTGAATGGTAGAATTTGGGCAGGTCATAACATTCAAAGATTTGATTGTGTTCGCATTAGGGAGGCCTTTGCTGAGATTGGTAGGCCTGCACCAGTCCCTGTTGGGATTATTGATTCATTGGGAGTCTTGACTGAAAAATTTGGTAAAAGAGCTGGAAATATGAAGGTTAGTGAATCATAACGTCAAATACCTTTGTTCGTTAAAGCTCGACTATACAATATAGAATAGTATTAAAATGAATATGAAGAATAAGATCTCAATTCGAGCAACAATTTCATTGGATATCTTACTATTAGAATCCCACTTTTTTTCGACAAATGTGTCTTTTATTATATTAATATTTTTAATGGGATGAATATGCCATTGTCTTTTCCCCTATTTCTATAGATGGCATCATTGGCAGCTTACTTTGGTCTTGGCCAGCAAAAACATAGGTAAAAAATTTATGAATGATATCTAAAATATAATTTGATGACAATTTATAAAAATGCTAACACACTTTCTTTTTATTATTTTTAGGAGTTTGGAGGATGTAAGAATGAATTTGGATGTCTTGAAGCATTGTGCAACTGTCCTATTCTTGGTATTGGTCACATGTATTCAATATGATTTTTCACGACAATAAAATTATCAATAACATGACGGTTTAATATTCCTGACACTCGATTCCACGACAGTTGTTAACCATATTAAAAAAACCGATTACCGTGTAGTGATTAATATGGGTTTTATGCTAGGAATCAAGCCTCCCAAGTGCTTTGAATACAGAATGGCACAGCAGTCTGGGTGTAACAACAAGAAGCAAAAGTCTACAGGTTTTTGTGTGTGTATATATAATTAACTAGAAATTTTGCTTCAGATTTTGTAAATATATTCAATTTTAGTTTGATAATAACTTATACCTGACATCTGAATTTCTAAATATTGGCAGCAATCTAGCCTCCACTGGAACAAATCGTCAGAAATTACAGGTAGATTTAGTAGGGGGAAATCGATATGCAGAGAAGAAACTAGCCTAAAATCACCTCCATCGTCATCTATTTCGTATAAAAGAGCTGTTCCATATGGAAGGGGAAGTCTCGGAAAGGTAGGTAATAATTTCTCAGAGTCGAGGACTAATACTTTTCATTTCCCGTCTCATCTCATGAAAGATATACCCTTTTTCTATCTCTCATTTTCTTTTCATTTGTCTTGAGAATTTATTGAAAATTTACATGTTGGCTGTTTGAATGACAGATGACAGCAGGAGTAAAGAAGCTATTATATGCTAGAAGAGCACCTATCAACAATTTACTGAAGAATTCTCAATCACTTCTTAGATGAAAATAAGTACTTACGAAAATTAGTTATTTCTGCTTATAATTGGTCCAAGGGAAAGATTGTAAAAATTTGAACTCAACAAAGAGGTTTTGTTGTGAATTGAGAGTTCAATTTTTCCAGAATTAATGAAGCTGGGATCATCTTGTACATATTGTCCATAACTAACAGCATTCTTTCAATTCTTTATATTTATTGTTGTTTACTGGTAGTTGTTATATTCATTTTCTCTTTTTGAATATTTCATTTTCGAGTTGTGGTATGATTACATTTTTTTTTTTTCAAAATTTAAAATTGATGGCTATTTGCAAGAGCGTGGCGAATTTTAGGAGTGAAACAAGTGTTTTGTTATAGCAAAATGCATAAAACATTAAATTTGATAACTCGTTGTCTCAAAATGTTGCAATGATTAATTATTGATGTGACCAAAAATTTTATATAAGGAGACTGTTGTGAAACAATCAATATATCTCTTGTTAGAATAAATATTAATATACCCGGATCATTGATAACAATGTTGGAAATACAAAAATTATATATTGTTTGAATACCACTTAATAAAATCAACCACCGGAATGAATTGTTGAAGTTATATGACAAATAATGAAATATTAGATTAAGTAAAAGAATAATAAATACAAGAAATATGATAGAGAAATTAAGAGATTTTATTGACTCAAAAATAATGGAAAAGAGAGAAAATTATAATTGATCATATAATTCTAGCAATCTATTTTCTTACACTCATGAAATTGTATAGAAAAATCTAATATTTATAAGGAATATGTAGGGGACGTCTAAACGCTCTTAATGAAGTTGTTGATGAAGTAGGATACCAAAAAATCGAGTCCAAAACAAATTCTAATCCCTAGTGAGCTTCCAAAATAGAACTTCAACTTGAGATAGGACTACATTAGCATTCTAAATTGAATTTTTCTTGACGTGCATTTCAATTAGAATTCTTCAATACTTCAAACAAGGAATTCGGGTCACATCCAAATTCTAACAATTTCCACATTGACACGAATCCCACCAAGGAATGAACTGAATTCTTCAACAAAAAAATTAATTTCACAATATTCCACCTCTTCTAATGAATCTAAACACTACTCTTGTAGAATTATCTTGGATTTCCAAAAATCATAATGATTTTATAATTCACAAAACTGTTCTGTAACACACCCTAAAGTAGAATCAAACTCAAAAATCAAACTCAAATACTTTTAAAGAAAGCCCCTTGCTAGATTGTACACATTCTATTATGTTGAAAGCATATTCAACAAAATCAGCATCCACATACTTTTTTCCACTGGATCCATCCCTGCAATTGAATACAATGGCATCGCACGTGATGGCGGCAAAGCGGCATTATCCATATATCTCTACTGAGCAGTATTCTTCCAATTCAACCCCTTACGAGCTTCTAAAAGTATTGTACCAAAGTGAATGTCAACCATGGTACTGAACTTGTGCCGATTGAATCTTCTAGATTCTGCACGACCCTGCAAGATGTATAATTGAGACATTTTCAGTCCCTCAAATACAACTTGAGCACCCTTACAAACCTTCAAAACTCCACCTCCACCAAAGAACTCATAACCCTTTGAATCAATGATAGACAACGAGATGAGATTTTTCTTCAAATTTGGAACATGTCAAACCTGACCAAGTGTTTTAATTGTCCCATCCAATAGCTTCAATCTGACAGTACCAATTTCAGCAACCTGATAAGGTGCGTTGTTTCCCATAACCACAACATATGTGAAAACGATTTCATATATAGTAAACAAGTCCTTATTAGGATACATATGAAACACACACGCTGAATCCAGAATCCAATCCTCATATGGTTTAGATTAGATGTCAGAAATAGCCAAGAGATCTCCCTTACTTACAATGTTCTCTGTGAGGTCTGTTCTACCTGAAATATCTAATTACTTCCCATATCGACTTGCAACCTTTATTTTTTCTGTAATTTATAGCAATTTTTCTTCATGTGCCCCTTCTTCTTGTAGTAGTTACAAATCTAATTATTGAACTTAGACTTCAATCTGCCTTCTAGAACAACCATGAGCAACCAGACCTTCTCCATCTCTGACCTCAAAAATCAGTTGCTTCATCTTCTCTTTTGAATACAAAACATTGTACAAGATCGTGTCTCTAAATGAAGAAAATGAAGCGGACAACGAACACAATAGGATCAAGGTCAAATCTTCTTCATCATACTCTACTTCCAAAGTTTTCCAATCACGACGATCTCTTTAAATACAGTCAGGTGATTTTCCAATGATCTTCCTTCTGTCATTCGATGGGTATATAAACGCTCCTTGAGATGCAACTTGCCGTCAGACTTTGAGTCATGCACAATTGCTCCAACTTCAACCATAAAGCAGCTCTGAACCCTCCTTCAAAACGTCCTAAAGAATGGTATTCGATAGATGAAGATGAATGTGAAAAACTACCAATCAAAGTTGCGGGCATCTGTTAATTCCCAACAACGCATCATCCAAATCCAGCTATACGAGTACTACACACATCTTAACTCGTCATAGCAAAAATCTAGTGTTCCGATCCAAAAATGAAATTTTATACTTCATGGAAGTCATCACGAACAAAAAATCTCGAACAAATCAAACAATGCGCTCTTGCGGAACGGTTGAACCTAAGCTCTGATACCCCTTATTGTAAAACAAACAAGATACTAGAATAACCCTGATACCACTTGTTGTGAAACAACCAAAATATTTCTTGTTAGAATAACTATTAATATGTCCGGATCGTTGATAGCAATTTGACAATACAAAAATTATGTATTGTTTAAATACCATTTGATGAAACCAACCATCAGAATGAATTGTTGAAGTTATATAGCAAATAATGAAGTATTGGATTAAGTAAAAGAATAATAAAGACAAGAAATATGATAGAGGAATTAAGAGATTTTATTGACTTAAGAATAATGGAAAAGAGAGAAAATTATAATTCATCCTATAATTCTAGTAATCTATTTTCTCACATTTATGAAATTATATAGAAAAGTCTAATATTTATAGGGAATATATAAGGCATGTCCAAACCCTCCTAATATAATTGTTGATGAAGTTGAATACCAAAAAATCGAATCCAAAATAAATTCCAATTCCTAATGGGCTTCTAAAATAGAAATTCAATTGACATAGGACTCTAATAGCATTCCAAATTGAATTCTTTTTGATGTATACTTCAATTAGAATTTTTCAATACTTTAAACAAGGAATTTGGATTACATTCAAATTCTAACAGACTCGTGCAGGTACATCAACGCTTATGTCATATAAACTTATTGAGTAATATTAAATTAAATTTTCGATGGTATTATAAAATTATTCATTTGCATCAATTATAATATGTAACCTACCAAACAAGTTGGACTCTAAGATTATAAAGAAAATAGAAAAAAACTTATACATGACTCAAAGATGTAACCTATCATAAAAGTTGGGCTCGAAGATTTAAAGAAAATAGAAAAACTTGCACACTATTCAAACTTAATTATACATTCTAAACCAGGTAAAAAAATTGGCATCCCCAACATGTGTCCTTGGTATAATATAATTCTCAAATATTGTCATGTTATGAGTACATAAAAAAATCATGTCTAAAATTTGATCAACAAAAATATGTGATGGAAGAGAAAAGAAAAATGAAAATTAGAAATCGAGTTGTAAAGCCGTATTCTCGTGTTTTCATTTCACGTATCTTCCATTTCTCTATTTCCTTCACTAAAAACCCAGTATCATTTTTATCTTCATTGTTGTGGTTTGACCCAAATTTTAGTGGGTATTAGAGTCTAAATTGGAGTGGTCTTGAAGACTGTGTGTGCTTGTTGAAGAAGTCCTTGTATGGACTAAATTATGATAGTTGTGTGTACTTAAAAAAGAAGATAGTGAATCGACTACATATTTATTACTATATGTTGATGATATGCTCATAGCAGCCAAAGAGAAAGCAGATGTTAGAAAAGTGAAGTCTTAACTCAGCAAAGAATTTGATATGAAGAATTTGGGTGCAGTTAAGAAGATTCTTAGTATGGAAATCTTGAGGGATAAAAAGGCTGACAGATTGTATTTGAGTCAGAAATGGTACATTGAGAAAGTGCTTGAAAGATTCAATGTAGTGAATTCGAAAGCTGTCAGTACTCCCTTGGCTGCTGACTTTAAATTATCATCTAATTTGTGTCCTTAGTCAGATGAAGACATTGATTACATACATCGGGTTCCTTATTCCAGTGCAGTTGGTTTGCTTATATATACTATGGTTTGTACAAGACCTAATTTGGCACATCAGTTAGTGCTGTTAGCAGATATATGGCAAATCCTGACAAGGAATATTGGAAAGCAGTGTAGTGGATCTTCAGATACTTGACGGGCTCTTCTAATGTTTGTTTGCATTTTGGTAGAAATTCAGATGGAGTCATTGAGTATGTGGATTCAGATTATGCAGGGGATCTTGATAAGAGATCACTTATAGGGTATGTATTTACCTTTAGAGGCTGTTCTATCACCTGTAAAGCTACTTTGTAAAAAGCAGTAGCTTTGTCTACAACAGAAGCAGAATACATGGCCATTATATTGACTATTTTGCTTGGTCTCACACAGGCATGACCGATGTCGGCCCAGAGATAATGATACACAAATTGAATGTCGATCTCCAATACATTCAGATCAAACAGAAGTGAAGAAGGTTCACTCCCGAATGAAATCGCATTATCAATGAAGAGGTACAAAAACTTATAGAAGATGGCTCCATACGAGAAGTCTATTACCCAAACTGGCTCACTAATGTTGCCGTTGTGAAAAAAAGAACGGTAAGTGGAAAGTCTATATCGATTTCAGAGACTTGAACAAAGCATGTCCAAAGTACAACTCTCTACTGCCACATATTGACATGATGGTCGACTCGACAACTAGATATGAGCTTCTAAGCTTTATGGATGCCTTTTTCGGTTATAACCAGATTCTGATGCACCCAACTAACCAAGAGAAAACTGATTTCATGACGGAGTGAGGCACATTCTGCTCATGCCATTCAAGCTCAAGAACACTGGAGCAATATATCAACGGCTAGTGAATCATATGTTCGTTGATCAACCCGAAAAATTCATGGAAGTTTACATTGACAAATGCTAGTAAAATCCTTGATTCCAGAGCATCACATTAACCACATGAAGCAATCTTTCGAGGTTCTAAAGAAGTACAACATGAAACTTAATCCGTCCAAGTGTTCATTCGGAGTAACATATGGTTTATTCAGATGTAACAGAAGCATAATACATAACAATTACAGAGGCATGTAAAGAGGCTATGTGGTTGAGAGGATTAATTGGTGAAATCGGTGAAGACTTGCAAATGTCTACATTATTATGTGATAATCAGAGTGCAGTTTTCTTGACTAAGGATCAAATGTTTCATGAGAGGATTAAGCACATTGATGTGAGGTATCATTTTGTGCGTAATTCTAGTGGGTATTGGAGTGGTTTTGAAGAGTTCAAAATTATGAACTAGAGGAAAAAGTAGTTGCATTTTCGCTAGTTTGGCGCTCGAGCGAGCCCGGTAGAAAACAACCCGAGACTGGTTGTTTGTCTAGCGCTGCCCTATTGTTCGAGCGACATGCTTATCTGGCCCAGGCCACTTTTTCATTTTTTTAACGCAATTTTTGACTCTTATTCTTCTACAATTTGCTTTCTAGGGTTTATATATATATATATAGGCACGACTTGTATAGAATATCACAACATAACACAATAGAAAGAGATTCATACAACATTTTAAGGGTTTTAAATTTCAATTGAGTGTATTAAATTTTGTAAATACAATTGCTATTGATTAAAGTGGATTTCTCCTCCGCTGTCTGTGATTTTTTCCCGTATTGAATTTTCACGTAAATTTTGGTATTTATTTTTTTCTTGTTTATTTCATCATCATCATTATCACTCGATCCAAATTCATAACAATTGATATCAGAGCAGTTCTAGTATCTTGTTTGTTCCGTAACATTCATCATCATAATTTTTGAGGTTCCATTTCTTGAATTTGTTTCACAAATTAAAGCACTTTTTTTGTTGAACATACAACGTACAATTAGTATTTCACTTAAGAAATAATAATTCATGGCTTTTTAACTCAAGTATATGAGTGTTTTCAACTAATCATTCACTTATTTTTTAGCGGCTTAATAGTTTCGGTATTTGTCTTACATAAGTTAGAATTTTGTATTTACAGAGTTCACTGGAAGTGTGTCAAGAAAACTTAAATTAATAGGAGAATCGATGCCTCTGTAGATTTAGAACTTTTTGAGAAAATTAATTAACAAGGATCAAATTGGAGGAAAGAACCAAAAAGAGTGAAATTCTTTTCAAGAATAAACTTAATTTAATCAATTTTCCTACTATATTCTTAGTTTTGTTTTCTTATCTTCGTTTGTTTCACGTCTTTTCCTTGAAGACCTGTCCAGAATTTGAGTGTCAAACTGATTTGACACCAAGTGAGCTACACCTTTGAGGATTCAATGTGAAAGAGAAATGTATTATTTTGCCCTCGAATGTTATTTGATTTTTATCGCTACCACAAACTCTTTTAAAAAAGGCATTCTTTAGTTTTCTTGACATCAAATTCAGGATATGATCCTACCCCTAGCGGCTACTACTGGATGGCCCCTTCATTTCGAGGCACCTCTAGAAACACATGCTTAAGATCTAACCTAATATTTTAAACTTTTTTTTTTTTCATTTCAATTTTAAAATTTGAAATAAAAAACTTCTTATTTTGTGAAGAAAGTTACGCAAAATGTCCAAAAAAAAGTCAACTTTGTACCGCATTGCAATTTGTTTGCAAAATGTACCAAAAAAATTGTGTTGTTTTTGTATTTATGTGATTGCTAACTATGATTTTTATCTATTTTCCTACTTTCCAAAAAATCCTTGTGAAGTGAAAAAAAAATAAAAAAATAAAAAAATAAATAATAATAATAATAATAATAATCGGTGTACAATTTATTTTATGGTTTACTATATGATCATTTTCAACTACACATTCACATAATAAAATATTTTACACGTTTATCAAATAAAATCTTACTTTTTAACCACACGTTCTCTTAAAAATACTGCGTCAAAATACGACGTCAAAATTATCACTATTTTTTTTTATATATTTTCCTACTTTCCAAAAAACCCTTGTGAATTGACTTAGAACAAGGGTTAGACAAAACTCTCGAATCGAATCGGATCAAATCGGACCTAGACCCGGACCCGAAACTAACTGAACTGAATCGAGCGGTTCTTCTTACGTTAAATATCCGAATGAGTATTTGAATCGAGAACCGACATATTAGACTCAGTTCTCGATTCTAGACCTAGAATCGAATCTCCCTAATTTTTTTTAAAATTTTTATCTTAAATAAGTCAAATTATTTTATTTTTTAAAATAAATTGTTAACTAATTAATTTAGTACGAATTCAAAATATGATTTTAGTATTTTTAATTTCTTACCAAGCTCAAGTTAATCAAATTGATTTAAATTTTACCAAAATCTCTTATTTTATCATAGTATCGTTTCTATCGTTCTATTAATGAAAAATTAGTCATCTTCCTATTCCTGTGATTTAAACAGTCAAATTTATGAAGAACACAACAAAGAGATGTGCAAAAGATATAATGAGATTGTATTACATTTTGTAAAAGTTAAGATTGGATATATCATAGTCGAATTAATATAGCGTTACTGTAATATAAAAATATTTAATTATTGTACGGAACCCCGGAACCGAATAGAATCGAATCGAAATAAATCGAATGAACCGAACCCGAACGGTTCCATAATTAAATTTAGATCCGACGGTTCCATTTACTAAATACTCGAAATTTCGAGTTTGGTTCAATTTTCTTTAGAACCAAATCGAATTGGATTATGTCCAGCCTTACTTAGAACACAGCCCAAATACGACATCAAAATTATCACAATTTTTTATTTTTTTATAAGTAAAGATTGAGTCCAAAAAAAAAAAAAAGGGTCTAGATCAATCGTCTCCATTTCCTTGTTATCTTGTATGTCCTATCAATCAAAATTTCAGTGGGACATATTGTTTTAATATTTTTCTTAAAAGCTGAAAGTTCTAGCTAAAATTTGACATTGTAAATTTATAAAAATAATGATACTTATACAGTTATACCTAAATAGTGAAATAATAATTTACATAAAGATAGGTGTTAAAAAAATAGTGATTTAAAAAAAAAAAAAATTGGTTGAAGAAATGTTGATACAATTATATATCACCAAATCATATGTACGTAAATATATTATGTACATGTTGTACAATCGAATTTATAATTATGTGTTAAATTTCATTGGTAAAAAAATCAAGGATATACGAGAATATACGTGAGGATTCCACAACATGCCAATGAATCAATGACTAAATTTCATTAGAAAAACTTGCTAAAAGAGGAATTATTACAAAGATTTCCTAATCAACTAATTTGCTCTCCTCTTCACCTCAATCTTTTCTTGTCATTTGAATATCATTAGAGTCTCTTCAAAAGAAAGAGAAAAAAAAAAGTGACATTTCTTATTTCTTCCTCTCTCTCTTTCTTTCCTTCTTGAAACCCCTACGAAATCCAAGGCTGTGTTCAATTAACGTTTCACATTCACAAACTTACGAAAAAAGGACAAAAAGTGATTTCTACGATGTGATTTGTTTTTTTCTTGAAACCTCTAGGATGTGATTTCCAATCTAAGGCTGTGTTCAGTGAATGTTCCACAATTACAAAAATTAAGTGATTTGACAGGAATTTTGAGAATACGAGTAGAGTTATATATAGTTTATATGATATTTCTAATACTCAAAACAAAATAGGCACTGATTTTGGTCGATGTAAAAGTAAATAAACTTAAGCCCCGTTTGATAGTCATTATTTGGCCACAAAAATGTTTTGAACAGTGATTTTTAGGTGAGTGTATAGTTAAAAAGTAAAGAGAAGTTTTGAGTTTATATGAAGAATATTTTATTTTATAAATGTGTGATTGAAAATAAGTACGTAGAAAAAAGAGTTTCAAAAAATGATTGTCAGGGGCTAAATAATATGTTTTGTATGTATTCAACTCGCTAATATAATTCTAAACCACAAATTTGAACCATGTATACCGCTGATAAAGACTAGAGGCTAGAAAGTCCTCAAAGTAAAGACTCTTCTCTCTGTTGATGGCGAATCCTTTAGAGATGCCTAAGAATCGGCTCCAATTACATTCCATTCGATAGTATTTAATCGAACAGAAGTCTGACCTGCTAACAATCAATTTAGTAATTCCGGCAAGATAAGGAGGAGATGAGAAGATGACATGAAGAGAAGAGAAGAAGACGTCACGAGGGGAGTGGTGAAATGGAAAGAGAACTTTTTCATAATTGTCTCTGTTTCGATTTTATTTCGATTTATTAATTAGTTTTTATTTCATTAGAAGTATAATGTATTAAATATTTCCATAATCACTTAACTGCAATGAAATGTGACAAGCGCGAAAAATTCCTCACACCATGGTCCTCCCATTAGGGAATCTTTTTTTATCGTTTGGGTCGAGTCTTGTGAAAATGATTGTACCTCATGACATGAAAAGGTGAATTCAGTACGTCATGGCCT
The DNA here is from genome assembly GCA_903798255.1 of Fraxinus quadrangulata. NCBI lineage: Eukaryota > Viridiplantae > Streptophyta > Magnoliopsida > Lamiales > Oleaceae > Fraxinus > Fraxinus quadrangulata. The sequence goes on from CAIGRB010120361.1 coordinate 32,543, forward strand.
ACATATGATCACAAAATTATCAAGAAATCAAAAATAATAAAATAAAAACAGAGATTAATTTCACTTCTTGCTAAGAAAATGTAGACCTAAATGATTCCTTTAATAAACTAATTTGCTCGCCTCATCACCTCAGATTTTTCTTGTCACTTAAATGTCAATAGAGTCACCTTAAAATATCTTCATTTTGAAAAAGGAAAAAAAAAAATTGTGATTTCTATTATATGATTTTGAACCAAATGCAATCTTTAATGAATGTAACACGCCGAAATATTTATGTGATTTGGCAAAAGTTTCGAGACTACAAGTTCCAAACTTTAGAGTTCTTTATATCTTTGTTGAATAAGATTCTAACAAATTATGGTGTTCTCGAAAATTTGTAAATAAATTTATAAGATATGTGAACCTTGATAAAAAGAGACGATGTAACAAAATTTAACTTTAATTATAAATTAATGTCTAATACGAAAATATAATTCTACAACAAATATGACCCACATATACTGCTGAAAGCAACTAGTTTAGAGACCACATAATTTGGGCAAAATGTGCAACACTCATTTACACTATGAGGGTTTATTTGTCACAAAAGCTATGAGAAAAGACATTCTTATCATTTATTTATGGTGTTAATCAAACGAAAATAAATACAAAGAATTGCAATTTGTCCTTAAAAAAAATTAAATCGCTATATGACAGATTGTTAGTAGTTGCATGCATTTTAGTGACTCAAAATATTAAGTTCAAAATCATGATCAATCTTATTATCAACTTTTATTATAGTCGAGTCCCCACCGCGTGCCTTGGCTAGGAGTTGTGTAAAATTATTAGGATTGTATGTTATTAAGAAATATTGGTTTACTTGCTCGAAATTAGTGTTTGGATACATTAATAATGTAAAGGTGTCATCACAATCAATTCTAAAAAATATAGGAATATGTTACATCTCTACCTACGTGGAAAGTCACAAGTTCATGTTAGCTATAATATAGGTCGACCTCAATTTCCGTAGGGATAATGTGGCCAACATGTGTAAATACTCAACGTACGGTAACAAACAGTTAGACACTTGTGGCAGCGGTGGTAGAGGAAACCGCGAGTACTCCAACGGTTAAGTCAGTTAATGTTAAAGAAGAAAAGAAATAACACGCTTTAATTTAGAGATAAGAACCAAAGTGTATGCGTGAGTGTATAGAATTGCATTACCCTTGAAATGGAAATAAATGTGAGTATTTACAGGGAAAGTGGCG
>CAIGRB010120390.1:0-23749 GCA_903798255.1 Fraxinus quadrangulata
ATTCATGGAGGAAGACTTCCTTGGGGTCAAGAGTGTAAAGACTGCACGGACCCTGGGCAATTTGGACATATACCGCGATTTACCTCCATTCATTGCTGAGGAGTCGGTGATGGGTGGTCCAGGACATAGTTCGACGTAAGTTGAGATACCTGGATATCAAAAAAAAATAAAAAACTGTTTGTACATACCAGGTATGCATTAAGGTTTTCCCCTGCTTTAACGGATCATTCTAGAATTGCCCTTTGTGAGGTTGTAACAAGAAATTGTCACTGTATAGCAGGATTGAAGTCTTCTATACAATAAAATAATAATATCTACCAAAAAGCAAAACTTGCCATAATTTTCTCCCTTGGATGACCCACATTTCCCTGCTTTAATCGATCCTTCTAGAATTGCCCTATGTTAATAAAAACACTGTCGTAGAGGTTGTAACAAGAAATTTTCTCTGTTTGAAATCAAATTGAGAATTACTGAGAGAATGTCTAGTGGCAAAAACAACTATAGCCGCGGTCGCGGTCGCGGTCGCGGTGGAAGTGGTAATTATCAGAATCAACAACAGGGTCAGGGTCCGGGTCGCGGCGGTGGAAGAGGGAGAGGTGGGAATCATTCGGGCTTTACCGATCAGCAGCAACGGACGACTAGGTCACCGATTCAGGGAAATTCCGGTGGTTTTCGTGGATCCCGGCCTCTGATTCCGCAGGACAGGCCACAACTGTCGGTTCAGGAACAGAGTTATGGTCCTAAACAGGAAGGAGCAGGGCCCTCAAGTGGAAGGAGAAGAACATGGAGGGAGAGACCATGGGGTTCAACGCCTCCTCTACCCTCTGTTCCGCCTCAACGAGCTCGATCTACTCTTGGTATTAATCATTTAACTATTCATACTATTTTTTCTTTGATCTCATGTAAAATATGTGATATAATGGATTATAATCTATCTATATGTTTTTTTTGACGATTTGTTTAACGGGTTCCATCTAATCTTATTGTGTGCGCGCGCTGAGTCTCAAATATGCGCCCTTTTCACATTTCTCGTTGGTTCCCTTCGACTTTTCCGTTGGTTCCCTTCGATTTTTCAATCAATCCACCAATATTACTTTTTACCAAGCCTTTCACGCCATATAGAAGCTGCGACCTAAGATTGATGCCTTGGCTTTTTTAATGAATCGATAACCAATGCTTCACCTGGTCCTCATCCCAATTTGCAGAAGGTCCCGAACTCTTAACCAATTTTTCGAAGGGGCTAGTAAATATGTTCTTGTTGATAAGAACATCTTTTTGGTATTTGATTGTGTTCATTTACCTATTACATGGTAGGGTTATACTTCATTCTATCATTTTTTTTTTCCTTGCAGAGGATCTTGCTCTAAAGATTTCAGAACAACCTCCATCTCTGGCAGAGTGTGTGAACAGAATTGTGCCTCCTGATGGGGGAGGGAAGCTTTCTATCCAGTCCATTTTAGGCTCCTTGTTCCTCACTTTCCTAAGAGATTTAGTTCTGTGGCTACTATATTTCGCTATGATGTGGATATGTGACCTCCGCTTGGAAAGAAAAGGTTGCCGAAATGCCCACTCACCATGTCCCATCTCCTCTGCTAAACTAGTAGTGAAGGAGTTTGTGCGTGAATCTAATGGGTCCCCCCCTCTCCCTCTTGTATTTCATAATAAATAAGCACATGTTTGTACCTTGAGAGCTATGTGCAATGGCTCATAGTACAGGCACTTCTTTTATTACCATAGTCCTATGTGTGTGATGGCTTCTTGTGGTTCATTGTGTCTAGATTTTGTGTGTGTTGCTTCGAAAGATTTGAGTACGTTTGTCTTAGATTTTTATTTGTGTTGCAGTTGTCGTCTGTAAGGGAAAGTTTATCTTCGAATAAAGATGTTGATTGAACTTATTTCTTGATGATTTATCATATATATTAAAATCCGTGATTAGTTTCCGATTTTCATTTCTTAACTTCCTGTTATGCAATTGCATTGTGGGTTATGTCAAGTAATTGTCATGGTTAATAAGTAGATGCTTCTACTGTTATTCATTGAGCTGTAAAAATGAGTACTTTATGCAATACATTTTTTTTTTCAAGGTATGGAAGAAATGAGCATTCTCAATAAGAGAGTTCAGTGTCTTAAAATTAGAAAAAACCAGTCCCACTACAGTCATTTAATCGAACTCTTCGACTCTCGACCCTTGATGTTCAATGGATATGCTGTGCTTAAAAATATTAATCAAAAGATTTACCAAATTGATCTCTCTATGGTTAAGCCAATGCTTTGTTTCATCATATTAACCACCATAACCATATACGTAATACATCTCTCACGCATTTTCTTATTTCACATTTGTCGGTTGAGCCTCACATTTTTTAACGGTTCCTTGCACATTTTTTGCCTTCCTGAGAAAAGTGAACTTCGAAAAGAACATCTTTGGTGAAGAGTTTGAACAGCAGACGTTTTTGTTAAGGTTTTTTAAATCAGTCTATGCTTGTTTAAGAATCATTTCATGCATTATGTTAGGTATTATGTTAGGTATCAAGGAAAATATATTTTGTCAAATTTCTATTTTCCTATTTTAGTGATTTTAATAGCATGGCAACTTCCGTGTTGAATTGAGAATAGAATCAAGTAACATCATCTTGGGCTTGAGCTCGATTCGTTAGCCTCAATCGTCTTCTGCACTCATTCTCTCTTGTTTGATCGTTGACTTGACAATTGAACAGCAAACGTTCGTCGGACTTTTTTGTCCACCAGTGGCTTTTGCACCTTAACGATATGTTACATTGTACATATGATGTTTAGGTGATGAAGAGATGATTGAGATTCTGTTGACTACGTGTCTCGTTGAATTTCGAGATCAACAATAGATAACCGTTGTGCGGTATATTGTGGTCTCCAACATTTGCATGTAATTATACGGAGCTTAAAATTGCCGAGTAATTATTTTTGTGCAAGGCGTTTGCATGTAGTTTGAGAATTTTTGGTTTTAGTTTTGCTTATTGTATGAGACGAAGAGGGAACTATTATTATTTTTTTAAGCTTGGATTGGCCTTCACGTATGATAGTTCGCTTCATTGACAGACATAGATTAACAAAATCTAAAACAGTAGATCAAACACAAAAAAATACGATTTTTTTTTCCATTGATTAAAAAAAATCATCACTCTTCAAAACAAAGAAATAAGATCTTCGGCTCATCTTTTATCACATGAGAACCCAATGCACAAATCTTAAAACCTTCCTGATTTTTGTGCAGATTTCTTTGGGCTCATAAGTCCATTTTTAAAGGGACGTCAAGCATTCTATCACTCTCTGGAAAGGACAGCAACTTCCCTGAATGACTGATTTCAGGTTTGGTTCATACACCGAACAGAAAATACTTTTTGAACGTGATATGCAAGAAAATCAATGATCTGAGTGATGAAAATAAAGCTCAGAGATAGCTTTTCTTAGATCTGGAAAAATGAATACGAATACATAGCATCAAACAAAAATCCGTCTTCTAGAAGAATAGTATACTTGCCTCCGTTGCCGCCTTTCTTGCATCTAACAAATCAACCTTACTCCCAGCAAGTCATAACTATATTTGGATTATCTTATGCCACACCACAGAATCAAGTAAAGGCAATCAGAAAACTTATACGAAAATTTCAGGGTACATATAATTTAATTGTGAATAGTAGTGCCTAGAGAGGACTTACTGCATTACCTATAATTAGACAATAATACACCCAAGAAAGATAAAATTGAAAAGCAGCTGAAGCCATCTTTTGCTCGATCAAAAAGATGAAACTTACCTTGTGCTTGAAGCTCCTGCACCAATTTTTTTTTGGCCGGATCAAACGATCTTTAACATTAAAGGATTGTAATTATATTTGCATTGTAAGAAATCATGACAAGAAAGAACCATCAGATGCTCCCTGTAGATAGAACGAATGAAAATTGCTTTATGGCACAAATTGAATTAGTGCATAAACACACACACACACACACACACACACACACAGAGATCAGGCTCATGCATCACGCTTATTTGGGTTTTGAAAATGAGATGCAGAGTAAGAAAATAATAACAGTCTAAGGGTGGGCGATGAGTACTTACGTGATCACGGCGGTAGCGGCAACGGCTCCTCTATAATACATTCGAGCTAAGCTATGGTATCTCTCCTGACCAGCCGTGTACCATAATAACAGTTGCATCATCGTTTACACCAACTGTTTGGGAGAAAAAGGCAGCACCAATTGTCGATTCCTATGGCATCATACAAGAGGGGTCATGCATTGAAATCCAAAAGTAGAATCTTGTCGGATGTGGGAGGGGATACATAATTTATAAATCATCAAAACATCTGAAAGAAAAGTACTTTTCAAATAGAGACTATAATAAATTAATCAAAGAGACTGTGATAGGCAATCTAATTAGTAGACACCACTACTTCAATCTTAATTGGGCTTTGCTTGTGGTACAGTAGAGGTGCCATAAGGGTGTCCATATGACACTCTTAATGTACAAGTATCATTTCCCATCTTAATGCAAACTACCGAGAAAGGAGTTAATCCGAAATCTCGTCTTTGAAAAACACTAAGGCCCAGTTTGATAGGAAGATTTTTTTATGGAAGTTAGAAATTATTTTCCATTTTTCACATTTTAGGTTGTTTGATAGGAAAAAAATTCTAGGCAATTGGTTTTCCAACTTATATCTCACGTGACCCCATTTTTCACATTTTCCTTGAATTGATTTTTCCATGGGTTCGGTGGTTTTTGATTTTCTAGGCAATTTTTTTATTTTTATTTTTTATTTTTGCAATGAAACAAATTCTATCCCCAATTGTAACAGAATATATCCCTTTAATGAACAATTTTTCATGGAAAACAAAGTCGAACAAACATCAAAAAGATCCAAAATTTCAATATTTTTCAAGTAGAAAATTATACATATCAAACACAATTAAATGACAATTCCCAGTAAAACAAGTTCTGGCAATTCAATTTCTTGAAATTCATTTTTTTTCCACCCAAATTCTATTCTTGCAATCAAACGAACCATAAAAGCATCATAACACGTGTAGAAGATTTCACTTATGGCATTGGAAATTTGGTGATGAAGCGAAGTCTTGTATCACCAGTCATCACTAAAATGGTTCACATCATAAAACAAATATTCCTTTTGCTGTATTCATTCTCAGTAGAACAAATCTACGTGGTTCAAAAGAAATATTTGATGGCTTCTTCTCAAATGCTTGAATCAACCACTCAAGTGGCATATCTAACTACAAGCGCAAACAATAGAAATAAGCTCAGATTCAATTCCCAAATAAATTATCATATAATAAAAATATTAATAAAAATAGAAAACCTAAAAAGGAATATATAATAGAATCAATAACTACAGATACCCCACCATATGATCGATTTGGATCAAAGAAAGATTGAGAAACTAAGCCCTTGTTCGAGTCACATTATTTTTTTCATTTCCATTATTTTACTTATTTTCAACCACAGATTCTTAAATAAAATAATATTTTTTATTATATCAATAACTTTTCCTTCATTTTCAACCATATTCTCCATTAATCTACTCTTTCAAAATACATTCTTTGAAAATAATGTGGTCCAAACACATCCTAAGAAGACCGACAATTAGGCACCGTTTGAGCCACATTATTATAGAACGATAATGAAAAATATAGTCGTTATTGGGCTCCATACAAAATATAGAAATTCAAAATTGATGGCTTGATGTGATATATAACGATCATTTTTTTTTTTTTTTTTATGAATGAAAAATGAAAAACAAATAGGGACTTAATCTGACAATCAATAGCATATATTTATAATCCTCTTAAGCCAATGCTTCATGTTAGGAACAAGGGTGAATTTAGCCCCCCGGGACACATTCAAGTTGGCAAAGAATGGGCATTACTGGGCTTGTAACCCCAGGGTGGGGAGTTCGAATCTTAGATGGAGCAGCTGAGTGATGTAATACTCATTTGTGGGTGGAGCAACTTGGTGATGTAATATTCATGGAGGAAGACTCCCTTGAGACCAAGAGTGTAAAGAGTGCACGGACCCTGGTCAACTTGGACATATATCGCGATTTACTTCCGTCCATTGCTGAGGGGCCGGTGATGGGTTGGACCGGACATAGTTCGACGTAAGTTGGGATACCTGGGTATAAAAAAAAAAAAACAAGGGTGGATTTAAATTGGGTCGTTCCTAATTAGCAAGTCCTAGTTTTAAAGTCTGCATTCTTGGCCTATGACTCCTTATTTAAAAAAAAAAGTGGGGTTAACAAGGTTGAGGCATGATCAGCCTTCAACTTTAATAATGAGTAATTAGCACGTTTTATATTTCAGTGTTATTGTGAAAAATATCTATACCATTCATTTTTAACATTTTCATCTTCTTTTTTTTTTCATTTTCATGCGTAAAATGTCATTTTCATCCATTTTCTTAATTAAAAATGGTAAAATGATGAATATACCATTCTTTTTAAATAAAACAAAAAGAAAAAAATTAATTGCAACTATAGTCCTCAAATCTTTTTAAAAGGGCAAATGAGTTCCAAATAAATTATTAAAAGGGTAATTAGTACATAATGTCAATACCTTTCACCGTTATGTGAAAAACGTCCATACCTTTCATTTTTTTTTTTTTACATTTTCACCCTTAATTATACATTTGATTGCGTAAACCATAATTTTCATCCAATTTATAAATAAAGAATTGCGAAATGATGAATATATCATTCTATTTAAATTAAAAAAAAGAAAATAAAAAAATAATTTTTTAATTTCTAATTTTTTAATAATTTATTTGGGAATCGTTTGCACTTTTTAATTTTTTTTTATTTTTTAATAAATTTAATTGAGACATTTGATTTTTTTTTTAAAAAAAACTTATTTATAATTTTCTAATAATTTATTTGGGGCTCGTTTGTACTTTTTTTTTAAAAAAATTGAGACTATGATTGCAATTATTTCTTTAACTTTTTTATTTAAATAGTAGGGTATATTCGTAATTTTACAGCTTTTTAATGAAAAATTGGATGAAAATGGATAGAAATGATTGTTTGTATAATCAATGTGTAATTAAGGGTGAAAATGTTAAAAAAGAAAGATAAGAATTTTTCGCAATAATAGTGAAAGGTAGGGACATTGTGTGCTTATCATTTTAATAATTTATTTGAGACTTATTTGAGCTTTTTAAAAAAAATTCGGGGCTATGGTTACAGTTAGTTTTTTTGTTTTATTTAAAGATAAGGGTATATTCGTTATTTCACAAATTTTAATTGAGAAAATGGAAGAAAATGACATTTCGCTTAATGAAATGTGAAAATAATGATAAAAATATCAACAATTGAAAGATAAGTATTTTTTTACAATAATCATGAAAGGTGGAAAAGTTACGTGCTAATTACCCCTTTAATAATCTTTCTAGTTCTGGGATTGTAACAATGTTTTTTGAATTGTTGTAATTGAGCCCTACATAATTCAAGAATCAATACGTGGTTTGGCCCAGTTACTTGATAATTGGAACAGAACCAATTCTCATTGGGTATTTAGATATGGAATCGTTGGTTCCTTAGGCAAAAAGCAAACGAACGACACCAGTCGATTCTAGTTCTCGTCTTATCCAATTCCTCTACATGTTCTATTTTTACAAGTTTCAATTTTGATTTTACACCTAACATTTAATAGCTTGTTTGGGTCCCATTTTTTTTTTTTTTAAGAATGCATTTTATAATAGTAGATTGATGAAAAATGTGTGATTGAAAAATAAGGAAAATTTTTGAATTTACGCATAATATTATTTTATTGAAGAACGTGATGAATAAAAAACAAAGCAAAATATATATTTTGAAAATATTGAGGATCAAAAGCTGTTATAACTTAATTGTAGAAATATTTGTTATGCTAAAACCCAATTCACTCATCCAAATAGTCAATTAGGAGTTCAATTTACAAATCCAAAGCAATCTAGAAAGTGTCCCAAACGACGTCAAGCTAAGTATTATAAATACATGGCTCATGTTTATTACATGCATCATTATTCAATTTATAACCTTCGAGTTTGATAAGAACACTTTCACAACTTTGTTTTACATGCTAAGAAGCTTGTGTCGGTTGTGCTCATTTTATTATTAAATCGAGTTCGTGCAATCACATGTAAAGTTTTTTACAGTGATATTTATAAGTTGTGAGTTTCAAGTAATCTAAATAAATTTGATCGATTTAAAAACTTGAGCAGAAATATTACAGAACACACATGGCGGTGGGCTCCATTTTTTTGAACAATATCCGTACACTTTCTGGCAAAATAGTTTCTGTACAAGTAGAAATTTTCTAATAACTTTGTCAAACAAGCTAATACAGGTTATATTCCTGATCGTAAAAACAGTTGAAGAAATCTGGGACCCAGTAAACTATGATGGTGAAGTTATGTCCTCTGTAAGATAAAAAGCAAACTTGCAGGCCAAGTTTTGCCATACTCTTCTCCGATTCATGCTGAAAGTACAACAGATTTTTGAATTTTCATTCACATGGTGTGGGCCCCATGTATTAAAATATTAAAAAAAATTTATCTTCCCGCTGAGTGTTCTGTTGAGTAGCTCGATCCTTCCTAGAATTTCTGTGAGTGTTCTCCCTTGGATGGCCCACACTTTCCCTGCTTTAACCGATCCTTAGAATTGCCTTTTGTTAACTTCTTGGTGATTTCTAGCCATTCTTCGTCTCCAAGCAAAGCCTTTTTTCGTCATCTCGTAAAACCTAACAAACTTATCTATAAAAAGGCACTGAATCGTTGGAGGTTGTATCAATAAATTTTCTCTGTTTAGTCTACTGAAGTCAAATTGAGAGTGCGAGTGCATTACTGAGAGAATGGATAGTGACAAAAACATCTATAGCCGTGGTCGTGGTCGAGGTCGCGGTGGAGGTGGAGGTGGTAATTATCAGAATCAACAACAGGGTCAGGGTCAGGGTCAGGGACGTGGCGGTGGAAGGGGGGGAGTTGGGGGTCACTCGGGTCTTACCGATCATCAGCAACGGACGACTAGTTCACCGATTCAGGGAAATTCCGGTGGTGTTCGTGGATTCCGGCCTCCGACTCAGCAGGCCTGGAGTTGCAGGCCACAACTGTCGGTTCAGGGACAGAGTTATGGTCCTAAACAGGAAGGAGCAGGGCCCTCAAGTGGAAGGGGAGGAGTATGGAGTGGTAGACCATGGGGTCCAACGTCTCTTCCACCCTCTTTTCCGGCTCAACGAGCTCAATCTACTTCTGGTATTAATCTTTTAACCATTCCTATTATTATTTCTTTGATCATGTGATATAATAGATTATAATTTATCTATATATATATATATATATTTTGATGATTTGTTTAACGGGTTCCATCTAATCTTATTGTGAGTATGGGCTGACTCTTAAGTATGCGCCCTGGTCATATTTCTCCTCACTTTTAGTGTAGTATTTTTCTCGTTTTTGGTCACTCTGGGATGTCAATAGCTTCCTCAAATTCTAAAGTATCATGGGCTAGATCTCTTACTCTTTGAGTAGGAAGGTGGAGCTTCCATTCTAACATCCTGCGCAATTGCTACCTTCAAATTGGTCCGTGGAGTAGGCTCCACAGTTCTTTATATTCAATCTTATATTATTCGAACTATACTCAATTAATTGTTGTAACGAGTTTTTGTGTATTATCTCTCTATGACCAAGCCAAGGATCAACATGACAACCAGGCACGGATCCTACCAGCTTGGCTGAACGAGCTGACCTCGATTTTCTGTTGGTTCCCTTTGATTTTTCAATCAATCCACGAGTAATATTTTTTTACCAAGTCTTCCACGCCATATTGAAGTTACGACCTGAGATTGATTCCATGGCTTTTAAAATGAATCAATAACCAATGCTTCACTTGGTCCTCATCCCTATTTGCAAAGCTTCCGAACTCTTTACCTATTTCTCCAATTTTATCTTAGTTTTATTGACCTTCTGCAAAATTTTCGTGTCTGATTGGTCCCCAAGGAGTTAGTTAATATGTTCTTGTTGACGATGACATCTTTTTGGTATTTGATTGTGTGCATTTACCTATTACATGGTAGGGTTAGATTAATAATATGAGCAAGTAACTCTTGATTCTGTAATAAATTTTTTTTATTACTTGCAGATAATCTTGAAATTCAAGCTCTGAAGATTTCAGAACAACCTGCATCTCCGGCAGAGAGTGTGGAGAAAAGAATTGTGCCAATTAGGAGGCCTGACAGGGGAGGGACACTTGCTGTCCGGTCCATTAGGCTCCTTGCTAATCACTTTCCTATCAGATTTAATTCTAAGGCTGCTATATTTCACTATGATGTGGATATCGAGCACGTGACATCCCATGAAAATCCACATGGAAAGAAAAGGGTGCCCAAGTCCGAATTACATTTGCTCGTAGATAAGTGGTTCTCTGATAACCAATTTCCAATCCTGCAAACGACTTATGATGGTGCAAAAAGCATTTTTAGTGTAGTACCTCTTCCCACTGAAGAATTCGAGGTTGATTTGTCTGACGGTGAAAATTCTAAGAGTCGTTCCTACAAGTTCACTATGAAATTTGTGAATGAATTGGAGTTTTCCAAGCTGGAAGATTATTTAAATGGGCATCTCTTGTATATTCCTCGTGATATACTACAGGTACTGGATTTGGTAATGAAGGACAACCCTTCTAGGCGCCGAATTTCTGTTGGTCGAGGCTTCTATTCTCATGAGTTCAGACCAGGCGATGACCTCCGTTTAGGAGTTGCTGCACATAGAGGTTTCAAGCAGAGCGTAAAGCTCACTTCTCAGAGTCCTGCATTGTGTTTGGACTATTCAGTGTTAGCATTCCGTAAGCCATTGCCAGTTATAGAGTTCCTGAAGGAGCATGTTACAGGTTTCGAAGAAGTGAACGATGTAAAAAGGTTGAGGGAAGAGGTAATTGATGTGCTTAAAGGGTTGGAAGTAAGAGTAACTCATCGTGATACCCAACAGAAATATTCTATTGCTGGGCTAACTGAAAAAAATGCACGCGAGATTTCCTTTCCACTTGTTGGTCTAGAAGGCAAGCCAACCAAGCAAATTCGGCTTGTAGATTATTTTAAGGACAAGTGGAGAACTGATATTTTGTTCGAGGATATTCCTTGTTTGGATCTTTCCAAAAATAACAGGCCTAATGATGTACCCATGGAGTTCTGTGTCCTGGTGGAGGGACAGTGCTATCCGAAGGAGTACTTGGGTGGACAAGCAGGTTCAAACTTGAGAAGAAAATCACTCCTCCACCCTGAGGACAGGAAGAACGAAATATGTCAAATGGTGCAGGCTAATGATGGACCTTGCGGGTATGTAAAATTACCTACTTCGTTTCTTTACATGTATGTGTGTTCATGTAAATTGGTGCCTCTCCTTAAAATCTATCATTTTCTTTTTGAAGTTCTATTTTTCATTTTATTCATAAATAATGTTGCACGAAATTTATAGGCATTATACACATCCAACTGTTTACTATTCCAGTGATATTCATTGATTTGTTTGATGAGTTCTTAAGTAGTTGATATTCCATAATTGATCCTATTGAAATTTGAAGCTATCTGAGAAAAGAATAAATATGTGGGAAGTTTAAGTATAAGAAATTCATGCAGAAAGCGCCAAAAAATCAAAGGTAATAGATGATATGTATACTCGACAAGCCTCACACCCTTCAAACAGGGGAAAAAAGAGGTGAAATGAAATTGGATGGTGAATTTGTTTATTATTTCAAACTATATATCCATACAATAGTAAATCTTATATGTGTGTGCGTGAGAGATAGAGAGACAACAACTTAAAAATAAATGATAGGATACCTTAATCTTCTTGAGAGGGAAATTTTGGAACCAATAGATCCAAGTAAAACGTAAATATGCATGACTTCTAGTTTGGTTAAAATTTACACTTTCTTTGTGGACCATGTTGCAATGTATACTATTATGCTTCATCATATGTTGTTACTGTGTGTCTAATAATGCATTCTGTTTATTCTTTGCAGTGAGGTCATGCAGAATTTTGGAATGGCTGTTGATATGAACATGACAAGTGTTGTCAGTCGTGTAATTGATGCTCCTGACTTAAAGCTTGGTAATTCCCAAGTTGTTAAAGTGGACAAGGAGAAATGCCAGTGGAACCTTGTTGGAAAATCTTTGGTGGAAGCAAGACCAGTCGAGCGATGGGCTTTGATAGACTTTAGCTATGGTGGGCTGCAAGCTGGTGCATTTATCGAGAATTTGAAGCTTCGATCTAGAAAGCTTGGAATGTTTATGGAGGATCCTCTTGTGTTCCATGTCACGGGAATGCATGAATTTTTGCATGTAAGAAAGCTTGATAATCTTCTTACTAGTGTTAAGGAGGAGTCCAGCAGGAAAAATGAAGGCAAGTTACAAATCATTATTTGTGTGATGAAGGAAGAACATCGTGGCTACGAGTATCTTAAATGGTTATCGGAGATTCAAATTGGAGTGGTGACCCAATGTTGTTTGATGGTGCATGCTAACAAGGGACTAGACCAATATCTTGCAAATCTTTGTCTCAAGATCAATGCAAAGCTTGGAGGGAGCAACTTTGAGTTAATTGAAAGGCTTCCTAATTTTAAGGATGGAGATCATGTTATGTTTATTGGAGCTGATGTAAATCATCCCGGTCGAGGGAATTCATCTTGTCCGTCCATAGTTGCAGTAGTTGGCTCCATTAATTGGCCTGCTGCAAATCGCTATGCTGCAAGAGTTTGCCCACAGGAACATCGTAAAGAAAAGATCGTAAATTTTGGAACAATCTGTTTAGATCTGGTCAAGACTTACGCCCGTCTCAATCGTGTCTGGCCAAACAAAATTGTGATTTTCCGTGATGGTGTTAGTGACGGACAATTTGGAATGGTACTAAATGAGGAGTTACATGATCTGGAGAAGGCAATTTATGACGGTGGTCATTATAAGCCAAAAATCACTGTAGTTGTTGCTCAAAAACGGCACCAGACTCGACTTTTTCTCGAAAATGAACGGGATGGGGGTGCCTCTGGAAACGTGCCTCCAGGAACTGTTGTGGACACAACAATTGTACATCCTTTTGAGTTTGACTTTTATCTTTTCAGCCATTATGGAGGCATTGGGACGAGCAGGCCTACTCACTATTATGTCCTTTGGGATGAGAATTCATTCACATCTGATGGGATTCAGAAACTCATTTATCACATGTGCTTCACATATGCTCGATGCACAAAACCTGTTTCCCTTGTGCCACCAGTGTATTATGCAGATATTGTCGCATTCAGAGGGCGTATGTACCAGGAAGTCAAGATGGAGTTGCAGCCTAGTGGTGCATTTAACCAGAGTTTCTACGATATACATCCTAATCTGCAAGACGTCATGTTTTTTGTTTGAGCAGCCTCGACTAGGCCATTCAATGTCCTTTGCTAATTGCAGTGGTGAAGCATATTGTATTGGTCACAGGCGAAATGTCCACTCACCATGTCCAAATCTCCTTTCCTAAGCTAGTAGTGAAGGAGTTTGTGCGTGAATCTAATGGGTTTCCCCTGCTTTTATTTCATAATAAGCACATGTTCCTTGACAGCTATGTGCAGTGGCTCATGGTACAGCCACTTCTTTTATTACCATAGTCCTGTGTGTGTAGTGGCTTCTTGTAGTACTTTGTATCTTGATTTTGTGTGTTGCTTTGAAAGTTTGAGTACGTTTGTTTTGGATTTTTATGTGTGTTGCAATTGTTGTCTGTAATGGAAAGTTTATCTTCGAATAAAGATGTCGATTGAACTTATTTCTTGATGATTATCTTATATATTAGTTTCCGATGTTCATTTCTCAACTTCCTGTAATGCAATTGTAATCTGGTTTATGTCCATGGTTAATAAGTAGATGTGCTTCTACTGTTATTCGTTGAGGTGTAAACATGAGTATATGTGAACTGCATTGTTTATTTCAAGGTATACAAGAATGAGCATTCACTAAGAGAGCTCAGCGTCTTAGAAAAATTAACTTGTAGACATCGGACCAGCTTTAAAAAAAAGGAACCGATCCCTCTACGGTCAGCCAATCAAACTCTTTTGACTCTCGACCTTTGGCTATGTTGTACTAAAAAATATTTACAAAATTGACCTCTCTGTGCACAAGTCAATACATTTTTCCATGCTAACCACCATAACCAAAAACGTAATATAGCAATCTCTCACGCACTTCTTAATTCACATTCATCAGTTGAACCTCTCGTTTTCTTAAGGGATCCTTGAACATTTTTGTTTAGATTTCTATTTTCCTATTTTAATGATTTTAGTAGCATGGCAAGGTCTAGTGGGGATCAAGAATTTTTGTTAAGAAGGATTAATATTTTAAAAATATTAATGTGATAAATTTATATATAAATAAGTCAGACAACAATTCAATAACTTCATTTAATAATTAATAAGTAAATAAAAATATTAGTAACATTGTGGCAAACAAAATACTTATAAAATGTGTATCTAGAGTAAAGTTGAGGAGTATGAATTTAAATATAGCAAAATAACAACACAAAATGAAGACGGTCGAGTGTGGAAAAAAAAAATACAATTGATTAAGCAAGTAGCAACATTATAGCCAACCCACATAATATTATAAAATTTAATGAAAAGGAGTTAAATTTTAGAAATTCTTAATTTGCATTTTATTTTATGTGAAATTAAACCAAATAAATTCAAAAAAGATGAACATTTAAAATCGGGTTAATTTGACAACAATTATTTCAAAATTCTTTAATTATCATACTCATTTTCAATCATACATTTACATAATAAAATATTTTGTATGTAAATCCATAATGTTTCCCTAATTTTTAACCAGACATTTTCTAAACAAATTACTGACTAAAACTTCATTTTTTTCAAAATAATAGCCATCAAACAGGACTAAGTTAATATGCTAAATACAACTCTTGCCACTGTTTTAGTTCAACTAAAAATCAAAATTTTCAGTGAATTTTAATAATAATTGATAAAATACATAGTTAAAAATTGATAAAAATTATTCATCGTGATTGAAAATTAATTTGAGAAAAAAATGAGTTTTTGAGATAGAGACCAACCAAATCATGGCTCATATTTTTTGAATGACAAATATTGAGATTCATTTTTATTTTTTTATTTTTTTGGAAAAACTGGTTAGTACTCCGGTCAATCCAAATATATTTTTTCTTTACCCCTATCTCCCCAAAAGGACAGCACCCACCCACCACCATCGAAACTACACGCACACCGGAACACAGTCCTCAGCAAGAGCTTTTGCTGAAGCCTAGGACACCAATGAACATCACTCTGAACTGCCAAGGGGCAAAAGAAAAACTCAAGAAGAAACTAATAAACAATATTGCATCATCTCAACATAATCGGAAGTAAATTCTCTTTAGCAATACAAAAAACTCATTTACATGGCAATACGGAAAACTGGAGTAAAAGCAGTCCTATCTTTCATAGCTAGGGAGTAAGCTTCCTGCAATTCATTGCATAAAGATCCAGAAGATTACTCGTCATCATAGTAGACCTCAAAAACATTACTATCACGGAATGGATACATAATCAAAGTATAAACTTCCGTCTCAAAGATAGTCATTAAAACTTCCCAAGACACAGCAATAGGCAATACACATTTGTTGGCCTGGTCCAGCAGGTGTTACAGGACCTAAGAGTGCAGTATGAACAAGCAGAGTGTTGAAATCCCATATGGTCAACTAAGAGTGGAAAGCCATGAATAATTTCTGCTTCCGAGCATGCTCCGGAATAAGGCGGTGGACTATATCACGTGGGATACCTGAAAGCTCTGTGAACGAAGGAAATGTCATGTCAAGATGATTCTCAAGTTACAGCAAAAATGGATGAGAAGAACATCAGAGATAGCAAGGACAACAAAGATGGTGGTGGTGGAATGAGGGTGATAAGCATGGAGACAAATTGAAGATAGCAATAGCAACAACTACTACTCTGGACAAAATACCGAAGGACAAATAAGTTATATCGTATGGTGGTGGTGGAATGAGGGTGATAAGCATGGAGACAAATTGAAGATAGCAATAGCAACAACTACTACTCTGGACAATACCGAAGGACAAATAAGTTATATCGTGTACTGCATATACAGTAATAGGACTACATTATAACAGATAAGATTTAAGCTCATTTTCCTCCCTTGATATTGTCCAATTTTATCCAAACCTCCTTACCAAACATGACATAAAGGTACAAGAATGTCAAGACGAGCCACTGGTTGCTTTAGTTTATGCAAATTAGGCCCCTGTTTGGTTTCAGATTTTTAGTAGATTTTGATAAAAATTGATGAAATGTGTGATTGAAAAGTTGATAAAAGTTGTGAGTCCCATAAAATGAGTGGTTGAAAATGAGTTCGGAAAAAAATGAGTTCTAAAAAATTGGGGCAAACAGGGGCTAGATGTTTTGCCACGCAGAATAAGAAATGAAAAATTAAGGAATTGTGCATTAAACTGAGAAGAAGTGACTAAAATGCTTGAACAATACAAATTAAATAAGGTGCCATCGAACATTAAAGGCAGCTCAACAAGATGCATATTATTTTGAAAATCTTGAAGGCCCATAATAATCATCAAAGTCATGGCAAAACAGGCAACCATATTGATACTGCCATATATTGCAAAATATTGAGTTAAATTTACCTTGAGGTTTAAAATTAAAGAGTGGAGGAAGAGGGCGACCATTAGGAAGACGGGTGTTTGGGTCCCTCAGTTCATCAAAGAAAGGGTGAACACAAGCTTCCAACTGCAATACCAACATAGAGATGATGAGTTATCTTGTAGTAATTTCAGAATTGTATATCCCCTCGGTGATGAAAGATTAACTTACAGCAGTGCATCTAAGATTTGGCGAGTACTGAAAAAAAAGACAAACTAGGTCAACTGCTTCTGCAGGCAGACGCTTCTGGAATACCTGAAAGGTTAATTAAGGACAGTCATATTGCGGAACAGATATTAAGATGGTTACCAATCCACATGCACCTGCAACCAATGTGAGTAAAAAAAAAAAAAATCGACAAACCTTAACATGATAGGATTACACTGAACTGGAGCAAGAAAAGAGGAGAAAAATATACATCTCCATTAACAATTGTGGGAAATTTTAAATTCTAAAAGTTTAAGATGCAAAGAAAATTTTTGAGTTGACAAACTCACTAGCATTGATGATATTAAATGTTACCAGAGACATCTATCCAGGCAGTAATTTCACAAAGATTCTTGTCAACACGGAAAATTGGAGGCTTTCAAGTTCTAACTGATGACCCAGAACAAAAGAACAATTAACTCCTAGGCATCAGATTTGGATGCCACGTTCAAAATCATTTGAGGGTGGCGGACGAAGGGCTTCATTAGGTTGCAGATGGGCATCATATTGGCCTTCTGTGCATTGTTCCTAACCAACATTAATGTCTAAACTAATCTAAGTCCTATGATGATCGGACTCGGGTACAGGCATCGAGTATGAGTACGTATCTAAGAGTTGGATCTTTTATTTTCTAAAATGAAGGATATGGGGGCATGGCCAAAAAAAAGTCTAAATTTCGGACATAGGTACGTGAGTACGTCTTTCAAAGTTCAATTTTTTTATTAATCCAAGATGTCACTTTGAATAGATCAAAATCAATTATTCACAAAGAAGGAAATGAGTATTGAATAAGAAGTTAAGACGAATAAAATAGAATTTTAGGGTTTAGTTTTTAATTTTGGGAATTACTAAATATTATATAAAATAGAATATGGGGGACTTGATTGCAATTTGAACTTGGTGAAGCACTAAGCAGCATTCTATAGAACCCATTTTCATTTTATACAAACAAACCCTAAACCACCAATATAGAGATAGAGAGAAGTAAAAAAAGAAGAAAATGGAAAGAAGAAAGAAATAAGATAGAAGCAAAAAGACAAAGTGTCCGGTTGAAAATTTGAGGATCCGACACATATCCCTACCCATGTCGTGTCCGACACGGGTACTCCGACTATTTCGAAGAGTCCGAATAACAGAGTCTAAGACAATGCAAACAAGTGACAGACAATCAAGATTCACACGTCAAGCTTTTGCCGTGACTCAGACGAGGGCTGCTGTATATCAATCTCACTGTCTTGAGCTATTTGACAGCTCTTGAACTTAACGGGGATGACAAATGATGATTGAACAAACCTTGTGCCAAGGATGGGGCTTTATCTGCGGAAACTTGAACTCAGTGTAGTTTGGATTCATGCATTTAATCTCCTCTCTGGTAGGTGTTCCCAGCACCTGTATTACAATTTAAAAGACCAAGTCATTGAAAAATGAGTGACCTCCATAAGATTCTTAAGCAGTACTTTTAAGATTTCAAAGGAGAAATTATGGATAGGGAAAAAAAATATCACTATTACTCTCTCATATTTGGCAGATGTTTCATGTAGATGTTTTTATTTCTGTCCAGAACAAGTTTTTGGAGTTTAGTTTCTTCTGCACCATTACTCCGCTTTATATGGAGACTGTTGGAACTTAGAAAATTAACTATTTATATTTGATCTAATTAACATGTGCCTCAATTGCAGGATATGCAATATCGGACTCACTTTTAGCTCTTCACCATAGTCACCACTAAGATAACTTGTTTGTGAGATCATAGCTAAAATGTGGAACCAGAGTTATCACCTTTATAATTTCAACAAGTTGATCGACTCCACTCTCTCCGGGAAACAAGGGCTGTGTAAGTACAGAGAGAAAAATTAGAATAAAACAAATAGGTGTAAATTTTGAAAAGAGAAGTTGAAACATTCAGATCTCTAAACCACCTGTCCAAGAAGTAATTCAGCCATTACACAACCAGTTGACCATATATCTATTGCAGTTGTGTATTCAGTGGCACCAAATATGAGTTCAGGAGCACGATAATATCTCGAACAAATATAGGACACGTTGGGTTCTCCTTTAACCTAATGATACCAACAAAAAAATAAGCAGAAGCAAACCGTAACTATTAACTCATTGCGTGAGAGACTTACCAAAACTTTAGCACTTCCAAAGTCGCATATCTTCAGCTGATGAGTGTGTGGATTCACCTGGAAGTTAATTAACAGTATTTAGTCAATTAAAAAGTTCAAATGAAACAATAAAAAGGCAAAGAAAATCCCACAAATTTGATAATCTAACTATTCAGGAGGAAAATTGGTCACCATTCTTTCTGCCCTTACTCAGGCCGACACAATAATGCACTGCCTGTACAGTTAAAATTAACAATTCCAACTTTTCTTGAGACGTAAGAGATCTCAGATGTGACCATTGGAAAACATTTTTTGATTCCAAATCGGCCAGGAAACAATTACCAGCAGTCATTTACAATTTTCATTTTCTCAATCAAAATTTTCAGTACCAGTGAATAAATGAAGATGCTCCCTTTTAGGTTCTTGGAAATGTTTCTTTCGTACATTCAGAAAATTATAAATGGTCCAAAAGTATCCTATAGCGCACTTCCCAGACATATTTAATTTAAATAACCAGAAAATAAAAATAAAAATAAAAACCTGTAGATTCTTGCTGGCATCAAGTGTCACTAACATTGTAAATAACCAACTGAAGTGAAGATGTTTTAGTATGAAAGTAACTAGTATCTATTGCACTATTTCACAAGATAATCCTCAATGATGCAACCTTTCGGATGCATGGACTTATACCAAAAATTATGTCTTTTTTATCTTAACATCATAACGTTGAAAAACTTTTTTTTCTTTTTCATCTAGCGAATGCATGAGTTATGTTTTTTGCGGTTGTATTTACACCAAGTCCTCTAATTAAAGAAGCGGGAATTTAGCTGTTTGGCTGTTTTCTCAATTCCATATGTCAAGCGCATATGAAATTTAGGTTACAGGAATCATAGAACAGTAATCCCCTAAGTGTGCAAGTGTGTTAGCGTGTAAACACTTGGCATTCCATGGTTTCTATCCAGAAGGAACTTAAACAAGGTGCTTGGGCTACAACAGATGTTGACCACTACAGGCCCAAAAGTTAAAGTAGTATCAAATTTCACAAAATAATTGCTTTAGATGCAGAATTGATCTAAAAATTCAAAACTTAGGTGATTGAAACGGAAAAATCTTACAAGTAAATTCTGAGGCTTGATGTCACGGTGACAGATACCAATAGAATTATGTATATAAGCAAGTGCCCTGCATATCTGCACCCAGGTAAAGGAATTTTTGACAAATGAAATGCAAATAGAATGGTGAAAAGCTAATATAGTACAATCAGATCAAAATTTAATATTTTGAGTCCAACCAGCTAAAAGGATTATACTTACAGTAAGATATTTCAGACCAACATCTCATTGTATCAGGACACATTTTAGATAAACGGGGTGGCAGCATGGGAATAGGAGAGCCAAAAGGAATAATTAGGATGTACAGATCTGTATACCCAGTGTCCAGGAACTTATTCAATAATCATTCATTCATATTAGCTTGTTCTACAACTAACCGACAATTTCTTCCAAGATTATGCATAAACATGTAAAACAGCGGTTTTTCAAGCTTATCCCAGCATCCACTTACAATTTTCATTGATAAATGTATAGGAAAAGCACAAAAAAATTCCTGATATGAAACAATTGTTAGTTTAAATGCTTAATATATGATCCTCTTCTTGCTTTTAGTTTGCCATAACATCATAACTGGAGTAAAATTTATTCCACCTTAAGTGGAGACTAAAGTTGTGAAATGAAATATGTGAAATATCTGAGTACGTCAGCCAATCACAAACAGTTCAGTTAGAGGTAAAGTAGTTTTACTGAGGTAGACATTACAAATGAGGATGTAAACAAATGATACCAGAAGTTAAAAGGTTAGCATAGATCGTCAAAAATCTGCACCAGAATAATCAAGGAAAACTAAACCGCACTTTGCAACAAACTCAACTTTGGTTCAAATGCCTCAGTATGAGAAATTAATATGATAAAATGACGTGCTGACAACTGCATCAGAGAATTGATAATATCCATTAAAGTTCGATCCTAAATATCGAATTTGTCACCCTCTATCCAATCATGTGAGTGCATGCACACCCACACAAAAATAGAGGGATTCTACAACTCCGGGTACTTAACATATCAAGGCATTTAATTAGTGGAAAAAATGTGATCAAGGAAGGACATAATGCATAGATAGCATCAAGAGTATATGCAGATTTATAACTAAATAAAATAACATTGAATAAACAATCAAATCCTGTACATGCCTGATAAGTATATAGTTTGACATATATCAATGGCATTCGTTGGTTCATCCTGCTGTATTGCCTTGCAGTACGATTAACAGTGTCAGGAACGTATTCAAGAACAAGATTCAGATGTATCTCTTCCTTGTCTGTTGTTGAAAAAAAAGAATGCTTTAGGGCCACAATGTTAGGATGATCCAACATTTGCATAATCTGCAACTCCCTATTCTTGTATCGTTTGTCTTGAAGAACCTTCTTGATAGCAACAATTTCTCCAGTCTCTTGGCATTTCGCCTGTTGTTAACAGTTTGAATCACTAAAATAATAATAATAATAATAATAATAAGAATAATAATAATAATAATGCACAAAACATGTATTTAAAACTCAAATTAGAGTCCGCAGTGTTTACTTGCACAACTACTCCAAAGGAACCAGTTCCGACAACATGTTCCGCTATGTAACTGACAGCCTGTGAATCCAAATCAAATTCATCGAAACGCAATGAAAAATAAAGAATCATGCACACCATCTGAAGTTGTAGTTGTACAGATTAGCAACCACCAACCTGCTTGGGTTGACCATTTCGGCCACCAGTAGTGGTCCTAATGACATGTCCTGTTTCAGCACCCACACCATCAATTATATCGGGTTCACTATCCTGCATCACGAAAGACGTCTTGTAAGTGAAATAACTACACAAGTTCATCCTAAACTAGGCATGCCAATGACATGTCCTGCTTCAGCACCCACACCATCAAATATATCAGATTCACTACTATCCTGCATCATGAAAGATGTCTTGCGGTAAGTGAAATAAATACAAGAAGGTCATCATAAACTAGGCATCCTGCATGAAATAACGTGTGAACGTTGGGTGGTAAAATGACAAAATGTCCATAAGATGAAATTATGAATATAGCGGAAAAAGACGATGTTAAGATGGATACGTATTCATACTAAAATGAATAAAATAAGAAATAAGAATACAAGCCACTAAGTGGTGGTAGTGTCAATTGAGGATAAAATCAGGACAGCTTAGGTGGTAGTGATAAGTTTCCCAAAGAGGCTCCCATTCATAAGAGTGAGGAGATCTCAATAAAACAAGTCGGAAGAAAGGGAAGACCAAAACGAACATGGCCTGTGGCAGTTGTTAAGGACCTAGATACTTTAGATCTTCCAGTAGTAACAAACCAAATGAAGTGGCCACAAAATATTTTCGGAGTCGATCCTAAATGTACAGGGAACAAGGATGAGTTTGTTGGTGGTGGGGATGAAAAATTATAATATTTCTCAATCATAAGACTAAAATGCTTAAATTAGTACAGAAAGTAGTCACTATAACAGCTAAGTAACTACTAAGAAAGAGGTGATAAATCGTAAAGGGATTGATTGATGATAGCCTCTCAAAAGCTTACTCTGTCATCATCAGGGTCCATTCTGTCCCTCAATCTCATTTCTAGCATCTCCTTTCCAAGCCAATCAACTGAACTAGATGATCCCTTGAAACCATTAGAAGATCTTGAACTGCCAGCTCCTCCATGTCCTAGGCCAGAAGATGCCATGAGTGAGTCTGACGAGTATTAATGTATTTGTATCTGCTCCTTTCAGAATAACTATTTGTGATGCAGCTATCTTCCTATCCATATGTTCTCTTTTCAGGGTAATTGTTTTTTATGCGTCTTTCCATCTCAATGATATTCCACTGTACCTACCATATTAACAAAAATCTTGTCAAGGTTGCAAAGACCGTGCCAGGTAGGAATAAGAGAAGGCAAGTAAGTTTGGGTTTTGCCTTCAGATAAAATTTTGGCAAGTAACACAAACAGCAGAAAGTAAAAACTTATTTTCCACTCCATACATCGACGACCAATTCTGCTGCCCAGGATAGAAGTATTGGGTAGAACAGTTCGACCAGGCCGAATAGAATCAGATCTTTTATATATATTTTTTTTAATTTCATGTAAACCAACAATAGCAACCACAAGCAGAAAAGATTGGGCAGAAGAAGTTGGTTATACGGCCCTTTGCCACCAAATATTTCTAAAGAGTTAGTCAAATGGAAAAAGATCCATACAATATTGTAAATATTAACACTGAAACATTTGATGGGAAGTAGGAAAAATGCATAATCTCTTAAACAACTGTTCCATTTCTGTATTCAACAAATGTAAATGGCAGAGTGACATTGATATTACAAAAGACTATGAAATTCTCCAAATAATTTATACAGATCTTATCAAAGTTTCTTGCTTTTAGTTTTGTTACGCTACCACGTAAACAAGACAGTTACTATATAGAAGTGCTTTTGCCAAGACATAATACAATCTGGAAAACAGAATACAAGCCTCGAAGTCCAACTACACAAAAGTAAATAGTGATGCATGCTTTTTTGTTTCATGGAGCAATATCTATTCTCGCCAAAGTTTCCCTTGGGCTTATTTATTTGAAAGTAAAACTGCATTATATCTTCTTAAAGGATGGTT
>CAIGRB010120441.1:0-18752 GCA_903798255.1 Fraxinus quadrangulata
AGATAACAAAAATACAGCAAAGTTCCTTCATCTTTTATTTCTCCTTCTTATACACTCTTTTAAATAAATAATAAAACGTTCTACACAACAAACAAATCATATCACCTTTGAAATTGGGTCTTTCTTTTGCTAATAATAGTGTCACGTGTTCGGTGACTTACAAATGTATGAAATCGTTGACAAATAACAAGTGTGTGAGTAAAAGTATAGTCCTACAAGTAATAAATCTTAAATTGAATCTTGTTAGTATCAAATTCTAATATAGTCAGAAAACAAAAATTTCGAATTTTTTTTTTTTCTAAATAATCCTAATTATTATATAAGAATTTAATGAACTATACATGCAAATATGAAGTATTGGAAGTTCGAATCCAACTATTATTATCTTACTTTCAATTTTCGACCTGTATTATCTAGTGTAATTTGTGTATCCTTGACAATCGATAATCCAATTTTATTTAACTATATTTTCGATGTAAGTCAAATACGTTCTAAGTACAACCCGATAATATTCATATGCAAAGTAAAGTATTCAATTATAAGATTATCTTTACGATTGCATTAGCGTTAAATGTATCCCTGAAATCTATTGATCCTTATGTTGATATTGCAATGTTCTAAACAAATCATGAAACTCTCGAAAACATAACAATTAACTAATTACCTAAATGTTAATCAAGCATTTAAGTAATGAAATAAAGCATACAAGATCAATCAAAAATACAAATTTACTAACTGAATAGATTTTGAATTGAAAATAATTAAATAATAGGTTTCATCTTTATCCCAACACAATGGAGTTTAGCCTAACACATTTTTAATAATATTACACAAGGAAGAATGGAAATTCATCACCGGGTTATATGCATACAAGAAATAGACGCAGAATCAATTCCTTGCTTTTGACATTCTATTGTTCACGTGACATGTAAAATGGGGATGGAGAGGAGAGAGAGTCTCCAATAGGGAAATGGATTGCACTTATCGTAGACTCGTGTACGAGAGAATGTAAATAATGAGGGGAAATAAATTATAAAAATTGGAAGGATGAATCCTTTCATCTTTTATCTTTATAATGCAAACATTATTAAATTGGAGATGCTACGACGGACAACGAAATGAAAAACGCGTCTGGTATTCCATGGTCGTATGCACAAGCAGTCATAAAAATCAAACAGAAGGACCCAACATTTTCTGCACCCTCATTTAATGCATCTCAGCAGCCCCCCACCCCCTTGTTATTCTCATTCTTCTCTCCCTTTTCCACTTTAAAGCATTGAACGTACACACACACACACAACCATATATAGCTACTCCGATGGCTGCAGCAACATTAGCCATGAACCATCCATTATATATATATAGCATCTCCAGTGGTTGAATTTGATTTTATATTCGAGTAATAGATCCAAAATCTTCAAATTGGGGGAGGGGTGAAAAATGTTGATGAGACAAAACGTACATGTATCTTTTATGTATGATAAGTTCAAAATTTCTACATAAAATGACATAATTATTCATCTCTAAAAGCAAAATAAAGAATAAATATGTAGAATTTGTCGGACTTGTTCGCTCTTTATATTTGGGATGCTCTCTATATATAAATTTATATTCATTAAAATAAAGGGGCATCGTTGGATGTACTTTTAGTCGGTAAATATTTTCGTTAAAGTAAAAATGTTATATAATTGGCTCAAACATTGATTCGAAGAAATTAAGAGGTTGTGGTCAAGGGCTTGATTTAATGTTGAATTAATAATAAATCAATAAATAAAAACAACTTTTTCCGTCGCCAGATTGATGTAAGAGTGAATAGCTCGTTTAAAGGTGAAACCACCAATTTTTATCACAAACAAATCGATTTTAGTTATGAACAAGACATCTTTTAGATAATCAAAATCTTTGATTAAAAAAATCTCATAAAATATTTAATTAAAATTAATTATTTACTTTTATAAAATTATAAAAACACATGATAGTCACAAAATTATTTTGCTTAATGTATATATATTTGGTCACGTGTAGATGGATTATCTGCATTTAAAGAAAGATAATTTTAATTAATGACGAATGGTCGCATTTTATAGGTACTTCTTAACAACAATGATTGACCTTATATTTAACTTTTCCTTTTAATTTACCCTTTAGCACTTTCTAAGAAATATCATTCTAGGTATGATGTCATATTCTCCATTTTTATTTTTATTTTTATTTTTATCTCTTCTGTTGATCTTGACTTTAGAATCAAATTTGGTTGGACACAAATTTCCTTACGTTCTTACAGCATTTTCCATTGCAAAAACAAGTCACGACAGTAGATCTTCTAATTCAAGTTCGACACCCACAGAAGGTAGAAAAAAATTGATTTTGTGATAGCAATTTCTTTCGAAGAAAACAACAAAAGACAAAATTAATTATTTACTTTAATTTAAATTAAAATCTTAATTGTAATCCATACCAAACAAGACAAAGTTATATAGATAAATTATTGTTTTTAAGTCGCAAGTCACATTAAATAAGTGACAAAATGCTTAAAAACCAAAATTCACCATGTCAAAGGAAATATGCAAACAAATTAAATTTCCAAAGGTCACAAGTTAAATCAGGTTCAGAACCAAACACGCAAATGCTTGTTTACCCACTTGAATCAACTCAAGGGTTACACTTGAGTCAATACCCGAACCACCACCCTTACAATCGGCACCACCATCTCGCAAGGGTTGTTTTTAAGTGCGGTTCGTTCTTGACTCATCCCCTCCTACACCTCAAGAAAATTCATTATGCCACCCACATGTTTAGCTATACAGTGACTGGACATAGACACGGACACAATAAATATTCAGTTGATTTTTTATTTATTCTTATTAACTTTCACAATTAAGGGCAGCCTTGATTTTCTGCACAGTGCACGAGATAAGATTATTAACAGTCTCCACAGATTCCACCGTGAGCTTGGCCGCAGGCAGGCTATTGACCAAAATTTGAAACGCCACGGTCAACAACGACCCACTTGTCCTATTGTCCGGACCCCCATTCATCGTCGGTCCACGAGAACCCGGCCCATCAGGCATGATAGCAAATCCGGACGGCAACAACGCCACGTAAGCTGAATCCCCACCGTTCATCACCACGTTCATTGCCGGGATGTCAACCGGCGCGTAAACCACAAGTGACCCAGCCGGGCCTATGCACGTCTCCTGGAGTATCAGCATGCTCCTCTGGTTTGCATTCATGGCCTACAAAATGACAAAAACCACCTCAGCATTTCATCAAATTTTCACCAAGTTGCCACTACTGTAAGAAAATCAGATATCAGTCGTCAGATCCGTTACAGTGTAACCGAGTCAACCATTTTCATCAAAAAGAGTGACGTCACGGGCCCCACTGGGCTGACTCAAAAGGTTGACGGATGTCATGTGTTTTGACTTTTCATATAATTAAAAAGTTTGGACAGTCCATTGGATCTCAAAGAAATCGTCCTTTTTACTTTTTAGATACTGCCAAAATTCCAGAGTCGTCCTTTACAATCTTTAACCTTTTTCTGAATACTCGAGAAACTGAATCACCTAAAGATGTGGGCACATGCTTCATGTAGCCATTTTTTACAATATTTTGAAAATCCGTTCAAACATAAAGAGAGAAACGATCGAGAGCAGTGCACTTACACTTGCACGGAGGAGGGAAACACAATTGCCTTGATATTGGGCTTTGGCAATGTGTGCCATTTCTTGCATTGGGCCACCATTGGATAATATGTCCCACTCGCTCCGAAGACGTTCGTCGCGCAGGAAGTCGAACAGTCTCTGAGGGGAAACCGGTAGCCAAACTGAAGTAGAAGCACTCAGAACGACACCCGATGGCTCGCCCGGGTCGTCTACGCTTTTCCGGGTCATGACCCGGACATCTTCATCAACATTTCCGGTGGAGAAATTGTTCCATTCGTGAACTGTGGATGCGCAAACACCGGCACAGAAGTTGTCAGTCATCCGCTGGGCAAGCTTCAACATGCTTCTCCTCCCACTTGGAGTTATTGCTGCTGCATGTGAAGTAGAAATTAATTTCCATTCACAAGAATTTTAAGGGTTTGTAATTCACATGATATGAATGAAATTTGTTTCTTTACCCGTATGATCTCGGCTCGTGACGGTGGAGGACATTAGAATGGCAAGACATTCACATTGTTGTTGAAGGGTTGTAACCCACCTCTGTGCTCCAAATCCCATGCCGGCACTAATCAAAGGCCGATAGAGCCGATGAACCACATTCTCATCATATTCAGCGTGTTCTACCCATGTAACCTGCTCATTCATGAGTAATGTAACAAAGTACAATATAACAAAAAATGTACTTAAAAACAGTCAATGGCTTCAAAGATCTCTTCCTCTCTCTTTTCTCCGGGTCAACAAGTCACACAAAATTCTGCAAGATTTCGAGGCACGAGGTGGGTGGGTGAGACATGGAAATCTGTATTAGGAGTCTGCTCAGATTGCCCTAGATGCCCACGTGAAAATAGAAATATAGCCCAGGCAGTCTAAGGGTTTGACTATACGGTCTTGCATAAGTAGAAAAATCAACAACACATCATGTGGCTGGAACCAGATAATACACAGACAATGTGAGGTGGGGTGGTGGACTGCATCAGAGATTGGAATAGAAACATCAAATATTTAGTTTTATTCTACCAATGTCGTTGAAGATTGCCAGCATTAATTTCTAAATCATATGGAAAATTAATGTGTCCCAAGGAGCAAAAATAGGACTAGTAGTGGCTTCTAATGACTTAATTAATAGGGTTAACCTCGATTAGAATAATGTCCAAGATTCCATACAGATCTTAAGCAACCTCGATTTCAAAAAAATTGTTAAAATATGTTTTGCAGCATGCATTATTATATAAAAAGTACCAAGATTTGAAGATTTCGAGTCATGAAGATTAGCACCAAAAGTTCGGGTTTGATCAGTTGAACTATACAGGACAAAACATAAAGAGAATGAAAATGCTAGCATAGCGAGCCTTTTGAACGATGGTCGAGCATTAAACCAAGAAAAGTAAAGGTCAAACCAAGTGGATGGGTTGACCCAGTACCGGTTAGTTCCCCGACTGATTTTATAACAATGGCAATTAGGTATATTGGTGAATTAAATGCCTCCAACAGAGATCCAAAGGTGCAGTTGTATCACCAAACCTATTTAACACAAAAGGGAAATGGACAACTACTAGGAGAGCCTCAATAAATGTGAAGAAAACTAAGTTTGTTGGACATTAAATGGTTAAGTGGCCAACAAAACAATGTATATTGGGAGGAACAAAGCTTACTTTTGAGTAGCCATTGGGCATATCTTGCACCACACAGCCAGACGGAAGCCTTCTGCAGTTTGGAAATGTCGGTGCACCTGCAGCTTCTCTAATGGCATCAATCGACACATCTGCGACCGCCCAAATGCCCTCTGCGTGCTGCTTGCAAAACCGGAGAAAATCAACTTTTCGAACTGGGACCAGTGGCGATAGTACTTGTAGTTCAGCGTGCATCTAAGAACAATAATATATAGACAGAAATATTAGTAATTTTGGTACATAGGACCGTATAGGACTCAAGAGAGCGATAGACGAGATTTTTTAAACTCGTTTCTAATGTTTAATACTTACAAGCTGAAGTGCACCATTTCTGGTCCCTCCCATGCCATTTGATATTACATCAGTAGTTGAGGTTCTGGCAATAATACATGGGAACATTTCTTGCCATTTGTTCTATAAAAATTAACGAGTCACTGCCTTAATCATCATCATATAAGAAAAGAGAATTGAAAACATATTACTAATAAAGCATCCCAACTAACAGGACCATAGTCCAATATTAAGTACTGAACGTGCCATAAGAAATTCGAGAAATATTCGCTCACCGAGTCCATTAAGGTCTCAACGAGTGCTAGACTGTTGATGATCACCATCCCAGTCTCCCTCGAAGCTTCAGTCACAAAACCATTGGGCTTCATACTAATGCAAGGAGTAAAAGTTCTTATATATTCTTCATGGTTGAGTATTTCCTTTCCATTTTCCAAGTTCCTTAGCCAAAGGGGTTCATCAGTTTGCGCCATTTTAACGAGTTCGTCCATTGCTGTTAAAGCAAGCTCCAAATACATCGATCTCTCCAATGATCTCTCTATGGGTGTTACATTCATTGCAGTCTTAGTTTGAGGCATAACCGGCAAAGGACTCGAATTTCCAACACAAAAATCATGAGGCCCTAAAGGCAGTGTAGTCGGAACAACATTCAAGTCTCCAAATCCATTGCTTCCAAATCCAAATTCCAAACTTGAGTTCGGCATTGGAGGTCCCATCGTAGAGGCTGCTAACGATGAAATCGGACGGCCTAAAAACTTTCCTGCTAGCGC
Organism: Fraxinus quadrangulata; assembly: GCA_903798255.1. Taxonomy (NCBI): domain Eukaryota; kingdom Viridiplantae; phylum Streptophyta; class Magnoliopsida; order Lamiales; family Oleaceae; genus Fraxinus; species Fraxinus quadrangulata. Next base: position 6,394 of record CAIGRB010120441.1, read on the forward strand.
ACAAACGCGATCTAGTTCATCCTTTAGCCTAGCATTCTCAATTCTTAGGTGCTGCTCTTCAAGGGATATTTCGCCAATTATGGCAGAACCACCACAGTTGTTGCAGATAGGATTCTTCATCGCATCCCTAATGGACATATTCTCAGCTCGTAACTTGTCATTCTCTTGCCTAAGTATCGAATTCTCGTGGCGCTCGAGTTGTGTCTGGTGCAATCAAGAATAAAAGTCTCTCAATAAACCCAAAATCAAACACAAAAAGTGAATCTTTTCTTATAATCTATACCTTCATTTGAGTTCTTCTATTCTGAAACCAAAACTTCACTTGTCTAGTCTCCAAGCAAAGCCTCCTGCTAAGCTCTAATCTTTGTTTCTCATCCGGATGTGGACACTCCTTGAAAAGACTAAAACAAATTCAAAAACCCACAAAATCAGGCCCCCCAAAAAAATAAAAAAAAGTTATAAGCAATCCTTGAGAATAAATTGAGAAAGTAAGAAAAAGGGATTTCTTGATAATAATCAAAAACATGAAAAAATAGAAGAATGAAAACAAATTTGTCAAAAAAAAAAAAAAAGCATACGCTTCAAGTTCTTGAATTTGCTGAGGTGTGTGTCGGTGGTATCTTTTCTTCCTCGGAGGTTTGTCTGAAGCATCTTGATCATCACCTGATGCACCCTCCATGTTATCACTACCAGATCTGCTCTCATGTTCTTCATCCCTACTTCTTCTGCAACCAACAATGCTTGATTCATAATTTTCCCCCATTCTTGCCACCTCTCCTTGCCCCTCCAAGCCTGTTTGCTGCCAAATCAACCACCCACAAAAAAATTAGCAGAAAAAAACTAATTATATACACGTGCGTGTATATATTATTGAGAGAGAGAGGGTGCATGTACAAGGGCAAGAGAGAGTCCAGGTGAGTTGAACATGGGCTTGGTGGAGAGAGACTGAGATACAAGGTGTAGCTGAGCTATGGCGCCAGTGGGCATGTTGTTGTTCCCGTTGCTATAGGGTATATCGGTAGCAATTCTTGCGCCATCACCACCGCCGTCACTACAACCGCCACCGCCGGAATTGTTATCAAGAAAACCCCCAAAATTCATGAAATAATACCCTCTTTTAATTTTTTATCCTTCTTTCACTCACTTTCTATACATATACCCTTCTTCTGCACCAAAAAGAAAGTTGCCTTCTTAAGAATTTTTTCCTTGTAACAAATGCATTCATTAGAGAATCACTCCAATTTATGCGTTACAAATAAATAAAAAAGATGAAAAATTGCTGGATCATGGACTAAACTCCAAGCAGATAAGTGAAAATGAGAAGAAAATAAGTGATTATTTTCTAGAAAAAGCTTAAAAACGGGATAGAGAGGTAGAGGAGACACAATGCTTAAATCAAAATGTCTCAACTGCCTCTCTACAGAGCTTTACCAAGAGAAAGAAAGAGAAAGAAGGCAAGCCAAAAAAGACCCTTCACTTTGCTGCTTAGCACTTCCTTCTCTATCCCTCTCTCTCGGATTCAATGTGAAGTAGAGTAAGAGTGAGCCAAAATGTTTCAAGAAAACCCTAGTTTTGAGGGCTTTTTCTTTATTTTCTTTTATATCTAGATCTGCATGCTTGACTTGCAAAAAGCAGAATAATTAGAGAGAGAAAAAGGGATTTAAAAGTGTTTGTTATTTTGCTCAGAGAAGAGTTGAGAGAGAAACAAAACCAAAAAACTGTGAATGAAAGAAAGGGAGAAGGAAGATAATACCTGCAATACTATGTGGAGTCTTCGAAGCCCACATATGCATACGACCAAAAAAGCACAGAAAAGGTTAAGGTCGGTTGACTCTCTCTCTCTTTCTTAATATTTTCTTCAAAACAGTGAAAAATGTGACTTCATTTTAAACACTTCTCCGAGTAAAATAATCCGAATCAGATTTGCAAACATAGAAGGAAAAGACACTCTGACGCTGGGTTCAGATCCTTAGCTTTTTATTTTTATTTTACTATCTCAGCCCCACCCACGCATTACCTCTAATGTTATTATATGTACACGTGATAAAATTTATCCGTCTAATTAAATTACGACATTATAAAATTTGAATCTCTCAAATCATGACAACTCAAATGGCCACCCACTCTATTTCCATATATGACTAATTGGGCAACTTGCTCATCTTGAGAATACGTTGACATATGCCTACTGATAAAACTTATCTATTCAATCAAATCACGACACGTCAAAACTCTCTCTCTCTCTCTGTGACTTGCTAGGCTTCCCCACTCCCACCCGTAATATACACTCTTATATGTACATGTGGTAAGACTTACCTATTTAATTAAAACATTTTACTTCAAATTTTGAACTCAAGAAATGATGATTTGTATATCCGTATCCTATTTTTCTCCATGACTCACTGGACGAATGGAATATCATGATTTAATTGGTCCAACGTTTGAAATGTCGTGTCCACAATTCTCGATAAAATGTAAGTTTTCTTCAAAATCTTATTTTTGTTAATAAGTTGTGTTTAATAGTTGTTATATATATATGAAAGAATTAGATTTTTTCAAACAATTAGTAGATATTTGTTGTAAGATTATTGTAGTGTTTTAAAATCAAATTATACATATATTGTTTTGTGTTCCTCAAACATGGTGTTATAGCCTATTTAAATAACTTGATAGATGTATTTGCAATGGTAGTTATGTATTGACATTACCATTAATAATGGAATGAATTCTTTGCAAAAGTAGCGGTTAAATTTGAAGAAGATGATAAATACATATAGTGAAATGTGTGGCTGACATATCATTCTCGACATTTTATAAATGTCGAGAATGACACTTCAAATTTAATTCTTGATATTGTTTCAAATGTCGTGAAATATGTTACAAACTTAGCGAAGTTACAAAACATTTTTTATTCAACATTGACCATATTGCTTGAATGTAGCATATTTGTTTTTAAGTATTTGTGTTTTTTATTTGCGTTGATGATATGAAGATATGGGAAATGATATGAGATTCGTTGTCTTGCATGGTGGTATATTCGTCAACATGGAGAACAAGTGGAGGTGGTTTGGGAACCGAACATCAATTGTTACAAAATGACAGTAGATATGAAAAGTTTGTCATTAAATTATTCGATAAGCTTAATCTTGACAAAATGAAATTTCAAATCCACCTAAAACTTAAAGTTCTGAATATGAATGTACCCTCCACTAATGTAGCCGATAGTGATGATTTGCAGTGCTACAATTCTATTCACACACAAGCAGCCTTATGTGCAATTGTAGATCAATATGATGTAGGAGAGCAAGAGGTGAATGTCGGAGTTGATCATTTATCACCAATAGAAAATACATTATATGGGTAGGAAGAAGTTGGTATGTCAGAACTAGAAGAACCACAAATGATCCCTGATACAGATGTCGACATAGGTAAAAGAAATCCATATATCAGAAGATCAAGGGGAAACTATAGAGAATCAAATCAGCAAGAAACAACTACACATAAGGCTTCGACTATAGGTTTTGGTCGAGAAGTTTCATTTCAAAATTAAAAAGTTGAATATTAGCTCTCTCACTGTATGCTGTACCAAATCTTATATGCTATTGCGAGCTTCCAAGATAAAAAATTAAGATATATTTAAGGTTTGAAGGTACATACTTGAGCACACATGTTCTTTAGATGTTCAGTGGAATGCACAAATGGATGTAACCAGTGCCCTAATTGGGCAACACATAATGCGGCGAATGGATTATGTAAACCAACCGACAGTAATTATCAGGGATATAGAACATGATTTGGTGTACGGATTATCTACAACAAACCTTGAAGGAGTAAGAGAAGGGTCTTGAATGGTTTCGTGTTTCACCTGAAGAGAGATTTAAAATTTTGCTTTCATATTGTCACATATTAACTGAGAGATACCCCGAAACTGTTTTAGAGCAAGAAACAACTATACATAAGGCTTCGACTATAGGTTTTGGCCGAGAAGTTTCATTTCAAAATTAAAAAGTTGAATATTAGATCTCTCACTATATGTTGTACCAAATGTTATATGCTATTGCGAGCTTCCAAGATAAAAAATTAAGATATATTTAAGGTTTGAAGGTACATACTTGAGCACACATGTTCTTTAGATGTTCAGTGGAATGCACAAATGGATGTAACTAGTGCCCTAATTGGGCAACACATAATGCAGCGATTCGATTATGCGAACCAACCGGCAGTAATTATCAGGGATATAGAACATGAGTTTGGTGTACGGATTATCTACAACAAACCTTGAAGGAGTAAGAGAAGGGTCTTGAATGGTTTCGTGGTTCACCTGAAGAGAGATTTAAAAATTTTCCTTCATATTGTCACATATTAACTGAGAGATGCCCCGGAATTGTTTTAGAGCAAGAAACAATTCGACTATAGGTTTTGGCCGAGAAATTTCATTTCAAAATTAAAAAGTTGAGTATTAGATCTCTCACTGTATGCTGTATCAAATGTTATATGCTATTACGAGCTTCCAAAATAAAAAATTAAGATATATTTAAGGTTTGGAGGTACATACTTGACCACACATGTTCATTAGATGTTCAGCGGAATGAACAAATGGATGTAACCAGTGCCATAATTGGGCAACACATAATGCAGTGATTAGATTATGTGAACCAACCGACAGTAATTATCAGGGATATAGAACATGAGTTTGGTGTACGGATTATCTACAACAAAGCTTGAAGGAGTAAGAGAATGGTCTTGAATGGTTTCGTGGTTCACCTAAAGAGAGATTTAAAAATTTGCCTTCATATTGTCACATATTAACTGAGAGATACCCCGGAATTGTTGCACACATTGAACTCGACAAAAAGCACTCGGACCAAGTATACGTGGCTTTCGAGATATATGAGACCAAACATTTGTATTGACGAGAGTCATTTGAAGGGCCAGTATAAGGGAATACTATTAGTTTTTTGAAGTTCAGGATGCCAATATGCAGATATATCCTATTGTTTGGGGGATTGTCGATGAAAAATAGTGTATCATGGAATTGGTTCATCATGAAATTCAAAGATGTGGTTGACGACTCAGAACGACTAGTTTTTTTATCAGAAATGAAGAAGAGCACTAAGCGAATAATATCCAAGTCGTACCGACTTTCTCACCATGGTACTTGCATGAGGCATATCGAGAAAACGTCGTATGGCTAGGTGTAGTAGTAGCAACAACATGTTCTATGTGTGTATTATTGTCTTGGTTTACACCAACGACTGAATGGTTCAAGACATACGTTTACCAATTAGCCAAGTAAATTCGATAGTATTCCATTAAGGAATGTTCAAGGCCGGAAGCTACCTTACCTGATGCACTATTTTTCTGCTCTCTTTCTACACTGTATCATCGCATGAGCATATTTGAATTTCTATTCATTTGGCAGATTGTTGGAATTTGGTTTAGATAATGAAATTAAGTATGGAAAAATTACTTTCGTGTCAATTTCGACCAAATGTCACGATTATAACTGTATTTCTTACACGTACGGATTTCATCTTGCTATTCAGGTATATGTGTGTCCATATTTATTTAATTTCTATTCATTGCATATTATTATGTATTTTTGTATATGGTAACCAATGTTATAGATGTCAGGCAGTTGTGGGTGTCTGAGGCAATTCCGGAGTTAAGAGCTTGAATTCTCAATTAAGATTAGTGACGACCTTTCGAGGATGTTGCGGTGGTCTAGCATAAGGTAACCTCAATCCAGGAATTTTTTTTTACAAGACATGTGTAAGCAATTTACATATATAATGGTACTGACAATTTTGGAATATATAATAATTCATTTTAACGTTTTTTCTCCAGTTGTAGGTGCACTTGTGGAGAACACTGCACGCTATTGCTGAAGAAGAATTGCACCCATACTTTACTGATTTAGTTCCTTTGGAAGATGCAACAAACCCTATTTTGGACAATCTTGTTGTTCAATCAACTGAAATACATAATTGTCCATTAAGATCTTATCAAGTTAAAAATGAACAAAATTGTCCTTAGCATTAAAACAATTCATGTCTAAACATGAAATTCAAATAAGATTCCTGGTAATGGTGAGAATATAATAATATTTCTCTAATTCTAATACTAAATCTAAAGGCAATGGCAAGAAGTATGCTCCTACAGGTAATGCTACAACATTTGTTCATTTTCAACGGGTAGGTTAACTTCCTTCTCTTGCAATTTTCTATTTCCATTTAATTTTTGCATATTTATAAATATGAGATTCATATCCGGTATCTAATACTCAAAAAGCTAATGAATTAGACATAAGCTTTACAATATCATTTCCAATGACCTATCATTCCAAAATGATAACAAGGGTCATTAGATTTGATATTGTCCTTCTTCGCATTGACTGCATTAGTCATCTTAGATGCTTTCCTAAAGCATCATTTAGACTTCCTCTTAGTGTCGTTAGAGGAGTCAACAACCAAAACTTGCCCACTACTAGTTTTGATGTTGTATTTAACTGCTTTAAATATGTTTAGCAACTCAGGGAGTGTGCACTAGACCTTATTCATATTTAAAATTCATAATTAGTTATGAATAGCTCTCTGACTAAGATTGTAGAGCCAAGTCAATACTTAGTTCATGGTCCATGATTGAATTCAATTGAGAAAACTTCTCAATATGGCTAATCATCTTCAGTACATAAGCGCCAATTGAAGATTCTTCTGCCATTATGTAAGAGTATATTTGTTAGGAAATTTCATATCTTTTCATACGTGACTGTTCATCATTCAACTCCTTGAGATGAAAAATTATTATGTTAGCATTTATATCCTGATGTTGCTTTTATAACTCTGGTAATATAGTTGCAAGCATCACACATATTACAGTACTATCGTCATCACTATGTTTATTATAGTAGTCATCTCTTCCTTAATCGATCCATCAGCAGGTGTTTTTAAAAAAGCTGCTCAATGACATAACCAATTTTCTCATACCTGAGAATAATTTTCAGATTACGATGTGAATCAAGAAAATTTGATTTGGTTGTTGGCATCAACTATGCCTCTAAAAAACATATGTTTACTCATAATTCAATAAATGTAAATGACGAAAATAAAAGAATAATATATAATGTGCATCAATTAATTTAATATGATATTTTATTAAATTAATCACTCCCCCATTGTTTAACTCAAATTTATGAACATCTCACATAAATTTATGGAATCCATACTTGACTCCCAGTAGGCCAAAATCCCATTTGTTATATTAAGACCTTAAGTGTACTCAATAAACTTTAATAAAACATTTGTGTAGAAGCTATTATCAATTATATCTCCATACATCTCTCAAATTATTAAGCAACAACTTTTTATCCGCACACATCATATGTACTAGTTTAGCATGCCTCTAGAATTTATTTCATTAACTGTACAAACAAAAGATAAATTTTAGTTAAATCAAACCTATCATTCAAGAAATATCTAATATTTTATAGTATCAAACATGTCCATAATAGACTAGCCTTAAGTGTACTCAACAAACTGATTTTAATATTTTAACGAAAGACGAACATCAATCTGACTTAATATTTTAACGAGGGTTTTATCGTGCATAGGTTTCATTATATATACACACACATTTAGCAAGCAAATAAACATACATATAATAGTGTGAATGATTATGGACTTTTATTATCTAATTTTTTCGAGCCATAAGGAATATTAGTTGGTCAGTTCCTAGGGATATTGAATTGACTCATACAATACTTTATCTCTATGGCCTCTTTTTTTTTTTTTTTTCTTTTTTTCTTTCTTCAATTAGTTAAGCTGTAACCTATATCACGCAGACCGAAATAATTGGACACGCATATGTATGTATGTATGTACATATATNAATTTTAATTAAATATCGAATTAGAGTCCAACTCTAATTCCACAATATAAAGCGGACTTATTTAATTAAAATCATATTTTAATTTAATACCAATTTAGAGTCAAACTCTAATTTCAAAATATTAGGACGAACCAAATTAGAGTCTAGCTCTAATTCAAGAAAACATTTAGGGCAAAACAATTTAATTAAAATAAAATTCTAATTAAATGTCAAATTAGAGTCTAACTCTAACTTCAAGAATATATTAGGGTGGATAATTTAATTAAAATCAAATTTTAATTAAATAATAAATTAAAATCAAACTCTAGCTATAATTGAATGAATATTTTAATTTAGGATAAAACTCCTAAATAAAATAAAATTCAATTTAGGGTCAAAATTTAATATTTTAGTTAAAATCCAATTTTAAGTAAAATATAAAAATTTTCAATTTTAAATATAATTTTAAACGGGTTAAAGTTAAAATTTTTAATCAAAATTCAGAGTTTGGTCAAATCACATTTGAAAATCAAATTTAAAACCACTTTAAAATTAAAATTAAAATTCAAAACTCATTTTGAAAATTGAAAATTGACACCAAAAATAAAATTGTAGCCAGTGGCCTGTAATTTCATAAATTGCAATATAGGCCCCCTGCCTAATCAAACCACTTGAAACCCTTAAAAAAAATCCTCATTTTCTTACGGCACCGACAACCAAATCAGCTATGTGTGGTTTAAACAACGGTGCGCCGTCACTATTCGCGGACTACTTTTACACCAAAATCACGCATTGCTGCAATATACGGCAAGCAGCGCCATGTTGCGTTTTACAGCAACATGAGCATCACCACTGTATGCATTCAATCCTCGCGCGCTACATAAATGCTGCTCTCGCGAAAATAGTCCTTCAGCTCGTCGCCCGTGCCTATACCAGTGTCAACGATGCTTCTACATGATCCATTTTTTGACTTTTTAAAAAAAAATTAAATTCCTAGAAAACAAGAAATCAACAATCAACTTTTGATTGTTCAAACATGTAAAACAATTTCTAACAAGCACAAAATATGTTCTGATACCACTGTTGGGAATTCACTTAACATACACAACGGAAAACAAAAATAATTTCAATTCTCACCAATGATCTTCTTTGTGTTCAAATAGAAATCGTGATAGAAAACATATATTTGCTAAATTTTACAAACTCCTTTGCTTGTCTCGAACATGAACAATTATGATTTACAATTTATGGCTGTCCAATTGTTCAGCCTTTAATGAAAATTCACATGGGAAATAAGAATAAGAGAATTATGATTTCTTTTTTCTTGTGCTAGTAAAAATATGAATTGTGTTTTAATTTTCTGAAAATCTAATAACTTATTAATATAAGTCCAAGTGAGATTGACTCATCTCTTAATCTTAGTTTGATTCAATATCTAATTAATCGAATTAATGAAATTTGGTCCATGAATTAATTCGGGTATATTAACAAGCAATCCAGTTCATTAATTTTCCAAAACTTGTTAATTAATTAATTGATGAATCTTTTTCTTCCGGTTCTTCTTTTCTGTGTGACCCATTATGTTCTCAACCCCGATACCTAACGACGTAAATTATTATTTTGATATAATCAAAATTAATGAATTACAATACCCCGTTTTAATATATCATCAATTTACAATTGTCCTTTCAGATTGAGATATAGTAATGTGTGAGAGCAATAAATGTGACGAAAAATGTCACATGATATGACAAAATCAAGTTTGTTCATTTACCATGAAACTATAATCATTTCGTTAATATGATCCAATCAATTACGAATTATGGATATATGTTAATTTCAAAAGCGACCCCAATTAAACAAAATTTAAAAAATCGTTGGTTATGGGAAGAAGCTAGCATTTAATGTTGATTGACATTTATACTTTTTGAAATAAGTAGAGTAGATTATGTGTTAAATTTTATTGGCCAACATAAATTTTAATTATATAAAAAAATTTATTTTTAGTGTGGAATTAGAAATTGCTAACAAGAGTATTTTGATCCAAATTATTTAAAATAAACATTGAATAAATTTGGGATATTTTTGCAAATAACTATGTAAAAGACAAAAAGTGGATATTTCTTGCAATTTCCTCTTTTTTTTTTCTTTTTTTTTTTCTCCCAATTACACGGACTTTGGAATCTGTTAAAACATTAAGATTATGGCATGATAATTCATTAATTATGAACATTTTTTTTATAAGGAATTGCTGACCCTTATTGGGCCTTTTGTGATTCTATAAATTCTTGTTGGGCTGAATTGGCCCATTCGGCTGACATATAATGGCACATTGAATGAATGAAGGGAAAATTAGATTAACTACCCTCCAAAATTAAAGAATTTGAATAATACCTTATTAATTTATTAAATCTTTAATCACGTAATTAATACGTTCTAACCCCCTGAACCCCAAAACCCAAATCAAAACTCCCGATTCTCCATTCCACAAAACTCCAAAACCATTACAGAAGAGAGAAATCTTCAACCATGTCACAACTTCGTTCATTCTCACCCATTATAGATATTGAATTCATTTATTTTTCTGAATTAAATGGATGTATAATTTATTTTGGATCAATTGCTTTGCTATCGGAACAAGGGATTGGTTCAAAATCTTAGATTGTAATACTGGAAGTCTCCATTATGAACTTGGGACCCCATAATCCTGATGAAACTAGAGATAGCTTCTACAGGTTTGAAAGCTTTGTTAGGACAGTGAAGAATGAGTATATTGAAAATTTAGTCAAAAGAGTGCTAAAAACCGCAAAGTTCTTGGGAGAAAGTTTCGGGATCTGAGATGAAGATTTTTTGTTTCCTACTATGGTTAATTTAGTAATGTGATTGTTTGACCAGACAATTACAAAAAAATGGGGGTGTGGGGGGAAATAGCAAAAGCTACTCTAGTTATTCCAAGTTTGAAGAGCTGGTAGAATTTCAAAAAACTGTCGAACTTGAAAAAGGATTATGCTTTCTGCTGGTGCTAGTTGTGCATTAGAAATAGTACATAAAAATGGAAAAAGAGTATTCCAGAAACTAAGAAAGTGAAGTGAATCCATGAATTTTCCATTCCTCCACAGAAAAATGAAAATTGAAATGGTGACTCCACTATTTACTAACCTTGATTGGATTCATAAGGAAAATGGAGCTTGAAATGATCTTGATATATTCTGATAAGTGCTTGTTTGATTCCCATTAATTAGAAAGAAAATGAGTTTTGAATAATATTTTTAGAAGAACGTGTGATTAAAAAGTATAATTTTTTTTTGGAAGAACGTGTAAAATGTTTTATTGTATAAATGTATGATTGAAAATGATCTAACAAACCACACGTAAGCAGTGTTTGTCGCTTTTTTATTTTCTGTCATTTTATTTGAATATGTGTAACTTTTTTAAATTTGTGTCACTTTTTTAAATTTTTTGTCACTTTTTTGGATTTTTGTCACTTTTAAAAAAAAAATTGTCACTTTTCTTTTAGTATTTATTAGTCACATTCTTGATTTCTATCGCTTTTTTTAGTGACAAACATCAATTTTTAATAAAAGTGACATTGTATGTCATTTTTTTAATAAAAAAGTGACACTTAACTTTTAAAAGTAAGATTGTATCACTTTTTTAGATTTTGTCACTTTTTAATGTTTTTGTCACTTTTTAAGTTTTTGTCACTTTTAAGAAGATAAAAAGTGAAATAATATGTTATATTTTCCTAACATAATCAGTATATGAATTGTCCTGGACGTGCTGATTATTTTAAGAACATAATTATTGGTGCTGCACAAATGGATGGTAATATTTTGATATTTGTCACTTTTTTTGAGTTTGTCACCTTTTTTTTTTAAGTTTGTATCACTTTTTGAGTGTTTGTTTCACTTTTTTTAACTTTTTAAAAAAAGTGACTTTTTTTTATAAAAAAGTGATATTATGTCACTTTTTTTACACAGTATTTTTTACTTCCTAAAAACTTTTCACATGATTTTTCAAAACATTCTTAATTATAAGGGTATTTTTGTAAGTACCCCTTAAATGATCGTCTATAAGGCCCCGATTTATCGAAATCCACGAAGTTTTAAAATTTACATATTCTTATCTCTGTTTTTCTCTTATGAAAATTTTTTGTTTGTAATAAATTACGGTAAAAGAATATAATTAACTATTGCAAATAATAAAAATGTAAAGAGTTTTGACATATTTAATTTACCAAAGAAGATTTCATTAATAAATGAATTAAGAAAAATATAGAACTTAAAAGTCTTAAATATTAGCCGAAAAATTCTTTTAAGACCAAAATAGAAGCTAGGAAAGTTACAATCAATAATTTTACAAGGATAGAATTAAAAGATTATATTACTTGTGTTAATATTATAAAAAGCGAAGATTTTAACACTAGGTGATTTCCAACAATACCACTAATGAAATTGACGTCAATAATATTTGACGGAGACATGTCAAAGATC
>CAIGRB010120461.1:0-21990 GCA_903798255.1 Fraxinus quadrangulata
TGAAGAGAGGAAAGTGTAGGTTATAAGGGCACCAAGATGATGTAGTACTTCATTCGAGGGAGGGTTTTTGGAAAAGTGCGATCGAAATTCCACAATCCTAGACATGACGTAAATAATGGGTTCATAAGGAAAATTGATTTAACTTTAGGATGGAACCCAGTTCCCAAATAGGTATCTTGTACAACTTTTTCTGGTATTATTACATGACTAATTCGTGTATGTATATATCATTAGAATTAAAAAGAATTTATCACATAATTGTAGAAAGGAAACTACAATGATGCTGTTCTGGACTATAATTTGTGCTTTCTAAATGAACTAGAGATCCTTCCTTTGATTTGTGATCTCTATGTCCTCTGATTCTTTGAAAAGAATCGAAGTACAATGTAGAAGAGAATTCTGTATACAACAGCCCATCCCAACATTATATATACCTTCTGCCACTTGAATTTTTCCTCAAGTCCAATGCCCAGTGATTTCAAGATGCTAGTTCCTTCAATTCCTCCAAAAGTTTTATTGGTTTGATATTCATTCATTAGAAGCCCTTCATATGGGTATGTCATTGTTGAAATGTAATGCATCCATTTCCAGTACCCTGGAATGTCATGACTATCCAAGAAGTATCCGCAGAAGAGGAAAAAGAGCGCAGTGAAAGCAATAACTGCTGCATAGCCTAATATGTAGTTTGGAACGACTGAACTGACAAAAACGACGAAGGAATTGGTGGAAACAAGAGACATGTAGAGAACAATTAAGAAATATAGAAATGGCCCTTTGAGTCTTAAAGGTTTCCAAACAATGGCAGCATAAACTGCAGCCTGGAGTGCAAGGAATGGAAGGTAGGTAATGAGTCCGGCAATTGTGTAAGAGGAGGCTCTGTACGCGTTGTGCGAGGTCTCACGTACAAAAATGAAGCGCTCTTGAATGAAAGCCGGGACTGCATCATTGGATGAGAAGAAAAATAGACAGACTGTAAAGATGAAGAAACTGAGGAGATTTGTGATCCCTTGCAAGGTATCTTTGGGGTGCCAAAACATGGTGGCCATCATAAAGCCCATAACTGTAAGGACAACAAGCCGGGAAAGGAAAAGTTCAGGGGTACGCAAGATGTTTTTGAAGTTCCTCCGGATGAGAACCAGTGTTTCTGTGAAGAAGGAATTTGCAAATTTTGGCCCCAGATTTTGGTACACCGTGGCTTTTGGCTCCATATCGGGTGTAAGATAGTCGTTTTCGTTGACCGTGTAGTCACTGCTACGAGGTGTTGGGGTGCCTTGCAGGATTTCACTAGAGTAAGTGTAGTAGTCAGGAGTTGCACTGCACATAGATCATGTAATTCAGTACGTTCATGAAAATTTTGAAGTTTTTATGATTATGAGGCATAATCTATACTTGGTTAAGGCCTCGAATCACATGATGTAAATCATTTTATGGAGAAGCTATTTTACCTCATTCGACTTATATCTCTGTGATCATTTTGCTGCTGTGACGGTGTATAGGTTACCGAGTGGCTGGTGCTCCAAGATTTTGATGAGTTTCGTGGGGTCCTGACGCTGTGATTAAAACCACAATCCATTTGTTTCATTTTCAAGTGAAGGCGCTTAGTAGGGGGATCACCAGCTCCCTTCAGTTGGTGTTGGGGAGGCCTAGGGCGTACAGGCGATGGATCCACGGTAGAAAGTGGCATATCCTCTTCATCCAGCGGGGGTGGTTTCAAACCAGTAAGAGCAAACTCAGCCAGTGCCTCAACTCCGATTTCTGATTGGTCATATTCTTGTATCACATCAATGAAATACTCTACGGAGTTTTCCCCCGTGGGGACTTTTCGTCCCATTCGCCCAAGATGGAGGGTCACATCTTTAGGAGATCCCTGATACATGAGCTGCCCCCGGGCCAAGATAATCAGGTGGTCAAGAAGCAGCTGAATACGCGACGAAGGCTGATGAATTGTGAGAATGACTGTGCTTCCAGAGCTAGCTATATCGTGCACCTTCTCTATCACGCTATGAGCACTTGTCGAGTCTAGACCTGAAGTTGGCTCATCCAAGAACAACAGAGACGGTCCATGTATGATGTCTACTCCAATTGACACCCTACGACGCTCACCACCAGACACTCCTCGAGTCCCTTCATTGCCTATGTATGTGTTCCTCGATGACTGCAACAAAAAGAATCATACAACGAAGTTCATTTGTTGGTTTTGTGAAATTGTGCTAGTTCTTTCCTGAACCAGAGTGGTGGACTAACTTACCGTTAAACCAAGCTGCTCGATAAGTTTCTCAACGCGTTGTATTTTATCTTCCCTCGAGATTGATCCCAACCTAAAATCAGCAGCGAACATTAGTGTCTCATAAACAGTAAGCATTGGAAAGAGCCTATCATCCTGCATTATGTATGCAGAAGTTCTCTTAATCAAGCTCTGGCTTACTTCCACCCCATCCAACGATACTATGCCCTTAAGGCTTCCACTCGCAATTCTTCCAGCCAATCCATCTAAGAATGTCGATTTTCCAGCACCACTAGGCCCCATAACTGCAGTAATTTGTCCCTTGCGGGCATGACCAGTTATACTATGCAATAAATCCACTTCTTGTTTCTCCCAGTTTCCATTAGCATCCTTCTGCTTCTTTATCACAGTGTACGTAAGGCTGGAAAATGCCAAACCCCCAGTAAACATTACTGGTTTCCCCATATCAATCACCATCTCCATACTATGACGATTCACATTTGTCATTCTGGAAAAAAAAAAAAGAGAGAGAGAGAAAAAAAATTACGTGAAAACTTTGATTAAAAAATAAGTGAAATATACAAGGCAAAGAGAGATTATGGGAGACAAGATATTAAACTTGTCTCGGAACCTTGTGAAGTCTCCCTAGAAGCGTGGGATGGGTCGAAGAGGGAATTAAAAGGGGGTAAATTTGATAAGGACATGCAAAGCTGTTGGGAGGTACTTTCTAAGTTCATTCAAGACAGTGTGTGCATTGTGCAATCCGTTTTAAGTTGTTTCGATCGAAAGATAAAGCAGGCCTTTCTTGTTTATTTCATCAACTATTCAAACTTTTTATCCTCCATTCAGTCATATTAGGCACACAGACAAATCAGTGAATATGATAATTAATATAAATAATATTTTGATTAACAATGCTTTAACTAACATTCTACATGATTAATATAATTTTTATTTGTTTATATTAGGTTGAGCAACCATTCACATATTATGATTCCTATGTCTAAAATCTGTCCCTTTTCTTGTCTGCTACTGTAAACTCAGCATTCACGAAATGGGATTTGGCTTTTAATAATCGTGTTTTTAATGCGATTAATATCGATCTTCTATTGATTAACACTTTCCAAATTAATTCCCAAAAAAATAAAATGATTATTTTAATAACGAAAAATATTTGTCAAGGTCTCAAAGTTATACCACAAAAATACTGACATCAAAAGTTGAGTCAGTAATTTAGCTAAAATAGAAACTACGAAAAATGAGTAGATGCCGTAGAAGTATGATTAGAGAAAAGGCTCCCAAATGCCAAGTCGTTCAATGCAAAGTCAATTTAGAGTCTAGATTACTTTGTCAAGACAATGTCGATGTGAATTTAATTTGTAGTTGAGCAGGAAATATACAATAGAGATCAAGTAAGAAGTCAGCTTAGACGTTGGAGATTAAAATTAGCTCCCTCATCAGATAATCAATCAAGATAAGTCAAATTCTAAGCACGAACCAACAACTTGAATGTACACTCACATGAGATACAAACCGATTGCAAGTAATATTTCTAAGAAGCAAGAACCTGCTCGTAATGAATGTCCAATGAACCTTCTTGACATATTTGTTACAAAATATTGGGCATGACAACACAATACAATTGAAACAATTTCAACTTCTTTTTCTTCATGAATACTGTTCAATTCACTTTATCAAACATGCAAGTCACGTGTAATGAGAAAGAGAGTCGTGCATGTGACTTCTTGACTGGAAGAGGCTATCTGCAAGACAAACTAATAGTTAGGGTTGGACTTGAGTTAGGATATATGAGAAATGCTTCCCCACCGATACCTCACAATAGGGGGGTGGGTGGGATTTTTTTGGCAATTTTTTATTATCATGGGTCCCGCATGGGGTCCACCAACGTGAGGGTAGGTAAAACTTTTGTAAAATTATTTTCTATACATTTGGCTTTGCTCAGGATATATAACTTGATGCATATTCAAAATGGGTAATGCTACCATGTGATATTTATGTCAAATGTTATATATATTTTTATGTACACATAGCATAATTCATTCAAAATAATAAGAGTGGGCTTATTTTCCGAACGGCCAGTAAAAGCTTGGATTTTCCTTCCCAAACGGCCGAAAACAATGAGGTAGTGAATTAAAACAGGAAACTCTAGCAGCCAAATGAAAAATGATGGCTAAATGGATTTTAGGAGAATTATCATTTAACCTAAATATTCAGCAAAGGACTAGCAACTTGACACAGTAAAACTACCTGAGGTATCACAAATGTAACATATAGAACTCCGATCACAAGCCCTGAAAAATTTGTACAGAAATTTCAAAAAATTAACTTCTTCGAATTGCAGAGAGATTGAAGGAGACAAGTAGATTATGGAACTACCTTGGCCGCCTCCTGAATCGGCGGTCAATTCGTGTCTATACTACTGCTATAAGAACTTTAAATACATTAAATTTGGAGCCGGGGAAGGAAGAACTAGAGCCTTAAAGTATTTACAGCAAGTGGAAGGCCAAGAAGCCAAAAAATGGCCTGACTTGACCTGACATGGCCTGACTTGACCTAACAAGCCAAAAAATGCAGGTTGTGCCAACCCAAAGGCGGGCATGCCCCTACACACATCCCACCCAAATTGAAAATGAGCTTAATTAAGCACGATTAAAAAACTGATGGCATTAATAGTTATTGTTGGACAATACACATAATATATAACTAAAAATATCAAATTTAGGAGATGATAGAATAACGAATTGGAAAGAAGTGATCTACATACTTAAAAATTTATCTAAATCCATCTTTAGTAGAAAGTGTCATATATCTTGATTAGTGCGTTTTATGCACTTATTTAGGCCATATTATTAGGTTTTTATATCATTGAAATATTGATTTCTACTTAACTTAAGGTAATTTTCGTTTATTTCAATATTGGACTTGTTTCAAAGCAATTAAAAAAGAAAGAATGACCAAAATAGGTGTAATTTTAAACTAGAGGATCAAATTCTGTACTTTAGAAACTGAAGGGCTTGAAGTGAAGTAAAGAAAGACATGAGTAGCATAATTAATTGGATTCCTGGACTAAAATACATTAATGAAATGAAGTGAGGCCTCGGAAGATAAAATGCAATTAATTGGGTGTAGACCAATTGTAATGGGAATGAAATTCATCCATTGGACTCCTGTTGGGACTAAACTAATTTGGCGGCAGAGAGGAAAAATATACACTCGCAGGGGCAGCCAAGAAGACGAAAATTAAGAGACGCAGCACAAGAAGAGAGAAAAAAACAAGGCGACTACTGTCGAAAAAGAAAGGAAAAGAAGACACACAAAAAAAGTGAGATAGAGTTGCGGCTGGGGGGAGAAAAAAGTGGACTCATAATTGTCAGGAGTTGGCGGCTGATTGGAAAAAAAAAAAGGCACAAGCAGAAAAATAAAGGACAGATGGCCGTCGGTGGACGGAAGGCAGCAGCTAGGGAGAACAAAATTACAATTCTTTGTACATAAATTCATCAATAATTGTGCAAAGAGCTTGGGAATTAATTACGTTCTGCCCATTTTTAGGTGTTGTCGTTTAAATTTTATTTGTTTAATTCCTACAGTATACTAAACTAGATTATGCTAGTGCTAAGATTATGATGAAATTTACATCATGAAACTTTAATATTTGAATCTTATTTATTTTTGACATTTAAAGGAAGTTTTCAATTCTTAAATGACTGACATGGATTTAATTTTCTCTATGATTATATGCACAATAGTTGTATGCTTTTGTGATTTTTTTTTTTACCTTCGAAATATTGAAAATAAGTTAGATATAGTGTCAATTCTCGTAGAGTCCAATAGGTGATAGAAATATAATACTATACTTTACGTGATTTTTAAGTATTCGTAAATTTTTAATACATTTTTATATGATCGCATCCTTCATAGAAATATAATTAAGTCACATGTAAGAATATGTTTAATTTTACTTGAGAGAAATTGTTAAAACAAAATTATGAATATTAGTCTTTATAATTGAATCGTGTTATCAAATTTATAAGTTTCGAGGTTAAAGATGATTAATATAAGGAAATTCGTGATCATAGTACGCTTTTCATCATCATATTTTTATAAAACTTGCATTTAATTATAATCTTTTTTATTTTAGTTAAGTTAGATCTTGCATTTATAAGTAGATTATTTAATTTATAAGAAAAATCACAAATTTTAATTGTTTCGGTTAAGGTTAAATTAATTCGAATTTGAACTAATACAATCTCTGTGAGAACGATATTTGGACTCAATATCAATTTTACTACTTTTTAACAAACCATACACTTGTGGTATTTTAAATCGAAAAGATTTCATGACAAGTTTTTGGCGTCATTGTCGGGATTGTATTTGAGTTTAATTTCATATATCTTGGCACTAATTTGAACTTTTTGCTTTTATTTTATTTTACTCCATCAATTTATTTCGATGTTTCTATTTTCTCTCTTTCAGACATTTTATGAAAAATTTGGGAAACGGTGAATTAATACCGCTGATCCGAAAATTGAATGTACTTTTCATTGAGGCATGGAGAAGCAAAACAACAAGATATGACTAATGCACAAAATAATTCAATTATTCAAGAGAATGAAGAGGCATTGATCGATGAGGAGGATATGCTAGTTGGGGACTTCATGACTCACAAATTATTCAAAGCCAATTTAGCATCGTTTATCCTTCCTTTGGGTAGCCGAACTTTCAGTTGAAGACTAATGTCATCCATTTATTTCAGAATGTGCATCAATTTTATTGTAGGACTCATGAGAATTCACACGCCTATGTATCTTGATTTTTGGAGATGTGTCAACACTTCAAATATTAAGATATTTCAGATGATGTTATCAAATTGAAATGTTTCCACATACTCTGCGTGATAGAGCACTTGAATGGTTAGAATCACAGCTCATTGTGAGTATTACCACTTGGAATGACTTGGGTCAAACAATTCTGTATCAAATTCTTCCCACCGACTAAGATAGCAAAGTTGAAACATGACATATCCATATTCCGTCAAAGTGAAACCGAATCATTTGATGAAGCTTAGAACAAATTCGGAAGTGTCCTCATCATGTGATCAAAAAAGGGCTCTAAGTCCAACATTTCTATGTAGGTCTACTTCCATCTTACAAGAGCATGGTAGGCTCATAATCTAATGGCTCCTTATCTACGAAGACAATCGATGGAGCCTTAGAATTGTTTGAAATAGTGGCTACTATCACAACTATGTAGGCTTCTGTATTGGTTGTTCATACGAAGGCACCAGGAGTTTATGAGGTTGATACATATGCTGTATTGTCTGCAAAAATTAACTAATTAGTTCATAAAGTTGAGAGCATATCACAGTCAGCCAACGTAGTACAGGCTATGCAGCCAAGTTGTGAAAAATGCGGGGCAGATCATATTACAACAGATTGTCCAATTCTTGCTCAAGAACAGAACAAGTGGACTATGGACAAGGGTGTCAGTGCCAATAAAAATAATCCACATTCTAACACCTACAACCCTTATTGGATGAAGCATCCCAATTTTTCTTGAAGTAATCAAAATCCCACTACATCGCAGGGTTATTAGTATCAGCAGCCAGAGAAGAGAATTCATTTGGAAGAGATGTTTACCAAATTTATGAAAAAGATATAACACTACATGGAGGCAAACAATCAATTCATTAGAAGGAATGAGAGAATTCTTCAAAATCAGAGTGTTGCAATGAAGAACTTAGAAACTCATATGGAACAAATGACACTTACAATATCAGGCAGAGCACCATCTACCCTACAAGCAATACTGAGACAAATCCTAAAGAGCAGGTAATGGACGAAGTGTTTCAAAGAATGAAATAATTGAGGATCCGCCTATGAATGCACCAAAGAAGAAACTTGAAGAGCAGTTTGCAAAATATTTGGACATCTTCAGAAAGCTTCATGTCAATATTCTGTTATTTGAGGTCATATCTCAAGTACAAATCTAAGCAAAGTTCCTGAAGAAGATATTATCGAAGAAAAGAAAAATCGATGAATTTGAGACCATTGCACTAAATGAGAAGTGTGATGATATCTTGTAATATAAACTATCTCCTAAACTAAAGGATCCAGGGAATCTCAAAGTACCTTGCTCGATAAGAAATAATCATATTTTTAATGCTTTATGTGAATCAGGAGCAAGTATAAATCTAACGCCTCTTTCTGCCTATACGAAATTAGGTTTAGGAGAGCTAAAGTATACTACAATCTCCCTTCAATTGGAAGATCGATCAAACCAGTACCTATGAGGAGTGTTTGAGAGCGTGCTCATTAAAGTGGGAAAGATCATATTTCCAATGGACTTCTTTATCTTAGAGATTGAAAAATATTGGGATGTACTACTAATCTTGTGTCGATTATTCTTATCTACAAGTCGAGCAATTATGGACTTCAAAGCAGGCAAGCTAACTTTGAAGGTAGATGATGAGCAAGAAAAATTTCAGATTTATATCACTGCCAAAAATTTAAAGAGGAATAAGTCAAGGATTATACAAAGTCTTCACATAGGAAGGGAATATGTGGAATCATTGGCAACCTCAAGGATGAAGAAGTTTTTCAAGTTCGGAGAATCAACAAGGGGGTTGGCAATGCTAAACATAGTGTGAATTGTTTGGCCAATGCAATCCGCTTTGAATTAACTATTGCATTATACGAATTTTTTGGGATTACATTAGTATTTAAGGCCATAATTGCAAATATTTAAACCTTATATGATATCACTAATATTTATTTTGAATTCTTGATATTTTTATTTGGGGGTGGATAAGTATTAGGATACTTAGAATATATATTTATTGTTCAACTACTAGTAGGGTCTATATAACTATTTTTAAAAAATTGATTTTTATTTTTTTGGAAAACCCCAAAAATAGTATCTAGTATATCATTGAACAGACTTGCCATCTATGATGATACTTATTTGTTTGAATTGAGTACAACTTTAATTAGAATACTAAACAACACTATAACATGTGCTTTTACTTGAGCACATAGTAATAATTGACTCATTACTTATGTTGGAGCATGACTTGATTTTGTGGACTTAAGTGTTGATGTATTGACCTAGGTTTGAATAGAATCCCCAAATCCTTAAATATAGAAACTAAACTGCTAAAAAGTAGTTTGGGGGTGGGAAGGTTAGTGCTTGTATTCATAGAAGTTTGATAGTTTGGAGTTCTCAAATCTCATCGTTGGTTGAAAGAGTTTGTGTTGAAGAGTCTAGAATGGCATTGACCACTTAAAAATTTTGAATCTCATATAAAAAAAAGTGTGATACATCTTATACCTTTCTTTGTAGCCTTATGACTTGAGTTATTAAACCTGCTAGGGTATTTAAAATCTGGTGCCCTATGTATATCTGACTTGAGAATCATCAGTCTAAAGTTGCTGTAGGGTTATTTAAAAAACTTAATGGAGAGAAATCTTGCACATAAGACGTTAAAAAAAAAGAGCAACAATCAAAATGTATGTTGATAAAGAAAGAAAAAAGAAATTTAAATTATCAAAAGCGAGAGATGTCCAGTAAAGACTTAGAGACTTGAACTCTAGAGATTGGCAGTGTGAGTTTGAGAAATATTTACCATCTACCTTCTAAGGATACAAGTATCTATTTTTTATCACTTTGCCTAGAAAATGCATTATAATGATTCTTAAGAACCAATGTGTACTAGAAATACATCGGGATTGGAGAGAAAGCTGATAAGTGCGTTTTGTGCACTTATCTACGCCATGTTACTAGGCTTTCACATCATAAAAGTGTTGATTTGTACTTAACTTGGGGGTTAATTTTCATTTATTTCAGTGTTGGACCCGCTTCAAAGAAATTGAAAAAGAAAGAATGACCAAAATAGGCGTGATTTTAAAGTAGAGGATCAAATTTTATACTTTAGAAATTGAAGGGCTTGAAGTGAAGAAAAGAAAGACATGAGTAGCATAATTAATTAGATTCCACGACTAAAATACATTAATGGAATGAAATGATACCTTAGAAGATAAATTACAATTAATTGGGAGAAGAAAAACGTGAACTCCCAATTGAAAAAAGGAGTTGGTGGTTGATTAAATAAAAAAGGCACAAGCAGAAAAATAAAAGAAAGACAGCAGATGGAAGGTAGGAGCTAGAGAGAAAAAAATTCAAATTCTTTGAACATAAATTCATAAATAATTTTGCGAAGAGTTTGGGAATTAATTACGTTTCACCAATTTCTAGGTGATGTCTTTTAAACTTTATTTGTTTAATTCCGACATTATGCTAGACTAGGTTATGTTAGTGCTAGAATTATGATGAAACTTATATCATGAACATTTAATATTTGAATTTTATTTATTTTTTATATTCAAAGCACATTTTCAATTCTTGAATTATTGACATAGATTTAATTTTATCTACGATTATATGGGCATAGTTGTATAAGTTTGTAGCTTATTTTACCTTCGAAAGATTGAAAATAAGTTAGAAATAGTGCCAATTGTCGTAGAATTCAATAGGGATAGAAATATACCACTATACTTTACGTGATCTTTAAATATTCATAAATCTTTAATACATTATTGTATGTTTACATTCGTCATAAAAATGTAGTCAAATCACATATAAAAATATGTTTAATTCTACTCGGTGAAGATTGTTAAACAAATTAGGAATATTATTTTTCATAATTGAATCGTGTTGTCAAATTTATAAGTTCTGAGGTTAAAAGGGATTGATATAAGAAAATTCGGGATTCCGGTACGCTTTCCATTATCATATTTTTATAAAACTTGTATTTAATTATAATCTTACATTTATTTTAGTTAAATTAGGTCTTGTTTCATAAGTAGATTGTTTAATTTATAGAAAAATTACAAATTTCAATTGTTTTGGTTAAGGCTAAGTTAATTCGAATTTGAACTAGTACAATATCTATGGGAACGATATTTGGACTTAAAATCTATTTTACTACTTGTTAACGAATCTTGCACTTGCGGTATTTTAAATCAAAAAGATTTCGTGACATATCTCCCGCTATACAAGTTAATATCAAATAAATACATCATCATACTGAATTTTGATGGGAATTGACTCTTGATCGGTGTGAACTCAAATAATTTTTAACACTTTTTGATGTGTTTTTTTAAACTGTCACAATTTTTTGGCATAATGAATTGATATGAACTATTAGATCTCATTTGTAATTACAATTACCACTGAAAGTAAAAGTAAAAGAAGACACCTGTAAGCTCAACCATGTCGTGTCCTCTTGTTGCATCTGGCATACTCGAAACAAATTGGCGGCTTTGGCATCCCATCACAAACAAAAACATATTGTTTGGTCCAAATACTCTCCATATATACAAGCTCCCATAAGCTGCACACCAATGTTTCTCAGCATTCTCTTAAAGATACCCAGAACATCAAGGTAACATGTACTATGAGTATAAAAGATCCAGTCTATTCGCCCAGGAGATAATCCTCTCTTGCATATCCTCAAACATCTTTTTTTGCCTATAAAGTCCCCATTATTTTCATACCAATGCAATTTTTATTTTAAAACATCAAATTATTACCTGGCATCACGTCAATCAGTCATTTAGCCTCCACCATATTCCCAAAGTATGTATATGTCGAAACCATTCCCAAAAAAGCCTCAATTACTAGTTTTCAGTAGAATAGCTTCATTTAAGTTGATATAATCTCTTTCACGAGCACGTCATCTTCTTTTGCAATCCCTACCCCTTTCCTCATTTCTCCTAACCCTCTGTGTTCTTTTCATCTCCCTGTGTCCTAGTCTCCATATCTCCTATTTGCATTTTCCCCTCTCATCTCTTGAATCCTCCCTATTTTTCCCAGTTGCTTCCTCCCAATTGCATTGCTCTCTTGCCCACCTTTTCCTTCCCATGTCTCCAATAGCTAGGAAATACCAACAGAAGGCCATGGGTAGAGCCAAATTAAATTCTAAAATACTGTGAATGATTTCTTGTTCTATCACTCACTTTGCATTCATTGCAGCAGTTGAAATAACTCCTCGAGGCTGGACAAAAATAATGCCTTGAGAAAAATTGTAGTAGACATGGCTCTTTAAAAATGTAAAACTTTCCCCCCAATGCTTTCTGGAAGCTTGAGACCAAAGAGTAAACTAGATACATTTCGCCATGAGAAGTTGATCGGAAGTTGCAGACAAAGAATAGATGAAGTTGGACATAACGTGTGTTCTTGAGTAATGCATCCATCGTGGAAAGAAATATCACTAGGATGGTCAACATTTCATTGAAGAACGATTTTGTAGTTGTAGAGTTTCATCAGTCCATACCCTCAATATAATGGAATAATGTATAGAATTTGAATTTATCAAAGAATCAAGGTAGAGTAGTGCTAAACCAAGATACATAAGAATGAATACAAAATCATGGTAGTTCATTTTCATAATGTTACAACTTCTCTAAGTCACTGTCATAGCTCCATAAGGTTTGGGACATATCCAGATAATCTTAACAACTTTATCAATCCTTTCAGAGCACTAGATATTTCTTGAGTGTTAGGATGCCTCTCATCAAAACATTAGAACTTAACAATTCCATCATCAGTTGCAATGGAGCTGCATCCTAGCTGCTTTTTAGATATTATATCCTTTATTGCAACCTTTTTAACCAGGCCAAGCCTTTCCATTTTCGAGCGTCACCGTATATTAGTTTGCGAGGTTTTTCAGGTCAGGCTTAATAAGTTTTTGAAGAGACATCTCAGTGAATTTAATTTTCTTGTAAATTCGAGAGCACGCAAGTAAAGAAGTCCAATGTCACAATCTGCTGTTAGTGGCATCTTCTTCACAAACTCTACAGCCTGCTCCAGAAGCCCAGCACAAGTGAGAAGGTCAACCACACAACCGTAATGATCAATTTGAGTTTCAATTGAATGTTCATTAATCATTGAATGAAAGTAGTTCAATCCATCTACTCTAAACCTGTTACGCCTCATCTGATGAGGCTCCAAATGATCCTACATGGCAAGCGAACATGTGCTTGCAATCCACATCACTCTGCTCAAGAATAGTATTGGTCGAACCCCCATGAAGAAGCTGAACCCATTTGACTGATTCGACCCCTTATATAGAACTGAACCCTCACGGTGGGAGAGGCTACAAGGGGCCTAGCAGAATATCTTTTATGCAATTCTTAATAAGTGATTGATGTGACAATTCACGGTTGTCGCCACCCTATCCAGTCAATCAGGTCAAGTATAAACCTTTTTTGTCAGAATTATGGGTAACAAAATGGTATTAACATTAGATGCTTATAATTGATTGATGTCATTGACAAGAGGCCACGTATACTTCCATCCCACGACCAATATCTATCCTATTTTATTATAAAAGCTCACATAATGTGTCATTCTAAAATATAATGCAAGTTTAAGCTATCAAACTACAACTTCGCTACACATACTGTTATTATCACGAATTTTTCCAAAAGTCGACCATCTTTTCTATTACACCTCACACACTCATATTTTTACTATTACAATTGATTTGATCATCGAAATGCACGCGACTAACTTTACCACCATCGGAGGAAGCTACATGTGGTTAACTATTTGTCCAAGTGTGCAGAAATCAAGCTTATATGATCGTGGGAGGCGTTAGAATCTGTTGGCCATGTTGGAAGTACAAAATTCGAGGTCAGCAAAACCCATATGAGAATAATCACATAATACACCTATAAAAGTGATTCCATCTATTTTTTCTCTAGTGTTTTTAGTCTCAAATGAAAAGATTCAATGCATCAACTCCATTATCATGCACAACAATTAATATCGTGTTCCAAGATATCAAATCTTTGTTATCTATGCCCCTAAACACATGGACAACACTTTCTACCACCCTATATTTAGCATAAACGTCAATTGAACCATTGCAAACATAGAAATTTTGTTTGTAACCAATGCTCTCTGCATATACGAACCCATTTACATAAATCAAGA
This sequence comes from Fraxinus quadrangulata, assembly GCA_903798255.1. Lineage (NCBI taxonomy): Eukaryota > Viridiplantae > Streptophyta > Magnoliopsida > Lamiales > Oleaceae > Fraxinus > Fraxinus quadrangulata. The sequence goes on from CAIGRB010120461.1 coordinate 14,240, forward strand.
GCTCTTAACCTCTTACAATTGTCAACACGTTAATAATAGTCACATCAATAGTTTGCACATTAGTATCTCTCAGTATCCTCTTAAAGGTATCAAGAACATCAATTTAACTCTCATTTCGAGTGTATGTTCCTCCAATCAATCCATTCCAAGAGAAAAACATTCATCTCTTACATCTTCTCGAACAACATTTCACGCCCCTCAACATTCCCATTATTTTCATAGTCATGAACATAGTATTCCAAGATATCAAATATTTACTTGGCATCACATTGAAAAGCCTCTTAGTCTTCATCATATCACCATTCTCTATATACGATGATACCATTCTATTCCACATAACCACATCTGCTCTTAGGCAAAAACAGAATATCACTTGCCACATATCATTGTATATTGTAGTCCAAGGAGCAACATTCCTCCAAACCATCTCAATGAACTCCCTAAAGCGCACTCCACACGTTCTTCACTCAAATACAACTCAACCAAAGTGGTCCATGTGTAAGTATTCGAAATGAACCTACTTTTAACTGCGACAAAATGCATTTCATTACATTCTCTCAAAGCCGAAACCTTGCCACAAACCTTCAAGACCATGGAAACGTGTAACAATTATGATTCACATTTCTCCCTCATCATTACAAAATAACATAACAACCTCAATGTACAAAGTATTTTGTAGATACCCTTTTCACATTGCATTCCAAAGTACCGTGATTCTTTTGTTTGGAATTTGATCGAACACTTTTCATTTGTAAATTATTTGCTTGAACTGAGAGGATTTTGAGAGGAAATAAGATGTCACGAGGTGGTTCTAATGATCAAGGGCGTTAGTTATGATTTCAGTTTGAAGGTCTAATATAATTGTGATTCATAACTGTTATATGTACATTCATTTTGTACATTAAATTTGATATTCATGATATGTTAAAATCATAGACATTGACAAATCAATGCTTATGATTTTGACCCGTAAAGAAATATTCAAAGTAGTTGTAGAATTTTTCTATCATTACCCATTGAAGTCGGTAAATGTGAAGTGATGTTAAACTAGAAAAGTGAATTTTAATTTTTAATTAAAAAATTTAGAGGTGTTTCATGTTTGTCAATTAAAGGGTAAAATTGTACATTCATATAACTATTGTGGGACCATTGAAGTACTGTAATATTCTGGTCATCTGAATAGTTTCAATCTTCGCTTTATCGTTCTACTAATAAATATATACACACACACATACAGATTATTTACAGCAATTGTGTACAATTTTGTTAAAAGTCATCAGATGTCATTGCTGAATCAACTCTTCAACAGGGGTCTCCTCGGAGCAAAATGGTCAGTCCAATTAATCACCATTTTTTTTTTTTTGAAGTATGTATATTGATGATAATTCGAAAAGGAAAAATTGGAAATCTGGAGATTTTGTTTAGGGAAGAAAACACATTACTTTGTATTAAGTCAACTCTCATCGTGTATTGATCAATCGATGTAATCGTTTTGAAATTGTTGTGCTAAGTTTGCTTCTCCTTCCACAATTTCTTTTTCATTTTTTCTGGGTTTCTTCATTAATTCTAGAATTCATACCTTTTAAGCTGAAAATATGTAAATGGATATTAATCGTCGATTGAAATTTGGCGACTCTTAAAAGATTAAGATTATTAGTGTCTGGTTATCATGATAAGAAACTTTCAGATCGCGACGAATTTCGGTCAATTTTTACTACCTTTTGAATCGAAGAATTGTGAGTTATGTGAACGTAGGCATAGTAAAACATTGTTGGTTCAAAATTTATGTGGACCTTAATTGCACAAAAAAGACAGAGCAACCTGTGTTTATTCCATCTCTGATCAAAGAAATTTTCCTCGCCAACTTTTTTTCCCCTTAAATTTGGTTTCTAATTTGCGCTGCATTGTTCAAATCAATGGTAGTACTTAAGAATTTCTATTTATGTTTGGTGTTAGTACTGATTTCAATTGGTGATTTTGTAGTAAAACATGCTTGACCTTGGCAATCTCACGCATCAAGTTGTTACAAAACAAGAGAGACGTGCAACTTAAGCTTATGAGAAAGGAGATAGCCCAATTTTTGCAGGCTGGACAAGAAGCAATTGCTAGAATTAGAGTACAAGATCAAACTTGCTTTTACTCAAGCACTTGTTATGTACTGTAGTCATAATTGTTCTCCTTTTGATTTGTAGTTCATGCCTTTGATTTAGGTAGAGCATGTGATACGGGAACAAAATATATGGGCTGCTTATGAGATTTTGGAGATGTTTTGTGAATTTGTTCTTGCCCGTGTTCCTATTCTTGAAAGCCAAAGGTAAAGTTCTTGATCATTGCCCTTGTATTTAACATTGTAAGACTATACTTATTCTTGACTGTGGTTGAGATTATTAATAAAATGGAAGCATATGTTGTACTTAATATTCATACATCTTATGCACTAGTCTATTATAAGTTTAGTAAAATACTTGTAATTATTATATGGATTATCTTTTCTTTTACTGTTTATGTTTCCTTCAGAGCAAATAATTTCTCTTTTAGTTAAGAGATGTTATCAAATTATCTCACTTGTCAAAATTCTTTGACTCAGCTGCTGGATTAAATCAGCATAGACCAGGATGTTCCAGTTATCTCAGACTCTGTCTTTTATTGCGTTCGCACCTCCTTTTACCTTTTCTTTGTCTCTCTATTTCTTCCCCGTATATTGTCAATCTTTCTTGTCATTTCCCATAAATCCTAGTTAATTGAAGCAGTACCGAATAATTGTTGTAGGAATTAGGATATGATTTCATGGTGGGGTCTCATATCGATGACATGGCTAATGATTTTGGTAATGGGTGAGGGGATGATTTGTCTAGGAAAGAGGATGACTTCAGCAAGTTCTTGGAGCTGTTTTCTGTGCTGATCAGTAGTATCAGACTGATAATGTTTTAGAAGAAGATCAACAAAAGAGAAGTAACTATGGGAAGAATGGAATGCTTTACCCAAGAGATCAAGGAAATCCACACAGAGTTCCAAATCTCAATTTCAATCTACTCTACATAAATAAGTTGATTGCATGAGTATTTTAGACTTCGTAGATTTCTCCTACTAGAATAGAGAATATTATCAAAAGTAGGAAATTACTGACATGAAAGACCAATCCTGGCTACTTGAGGCTCTAATTATAGCTCAAGCAACAATAAAGTCCTCAACTAATGTCGATGATTAAAAATGCTGATAAACTGAAAGTTGCTGAAGTGCCATTGACTCTTAAACTTTATGTAAGCAACAATACTTAATGGACTTTAAAATCAGCAGTTGATTTTTTGGATGCAAGATGGGATGCTCTTATTCCAATAATGCAAAAATTCTAATAAATCAAGTAAAAATGATCTTCATCAGTAGTGAGCTGACATTCTTAACAGATTGATTTTGGCATGAATACAAGCATGCACCTCGTGCAGATAATATTTTTGGTAAACTGTGCTAGAAATGGTGACTGATTGTTTCATATAGGTGTGGGAGATTCAGGAAGTTTTGACTCTGTCATGTGGTGATAGCTTGGATGAATTCTTGTCTGTTTACTTGTCTCGATTGATAATCGATAGAAAGAGATAAAATACATTTTTCTTATTCTCATATTCAGGGTTGATTAGTTGACTGGATTATATAAAAATGATGACTAGTCTTTTGGACACGAATGATAGCGGCCCTGTTTTCAACCTTAATGGTTTCTAAATGGAAAGAAAATGAGTGTTGGATCGTTGGTCCAAGGTATGGATCTGAGCCCTTTTTGGGTTGCTGTTAGGGTCAATTAGCATGATTTACATTGTAAGATTGAGTTCAGGGATTGATGTTTGCGAGATGGGGGGTTCTAGATATCCATGTTGGCCTATCCTATAGTGAGAATTAACATACAATTGTTCCTTTTTTCTTTTTTTTTTTTTAATATTCCTTTGATTTCATGATTATTACACTCTATTGTAACTGGAGAACTTGTTCAGTGTTAATTGTAGCTGCTTTCTAATAATGTTTTAATTGGATAACATGTAGACATTTTTCTCCATGGACATAGTATCGAAAATGAAAAGATGAAGGATCCCTTACACCCTTAAATATGGGTTTCATATAATATTATATAACTGAATCTTGTTTCTGATGTTCTTTACAATATTCCGAAATATTTCTTCTCATTGAAGTTTGAAGATGCTCATGACATTATATGTGTCTTTTTCCCTTTTGGTTAACAGTTACTAAATTTCTTTTGCAAATTCATTTTCTTCAACAGATATAATAAAAATCTTCATGCATGTTACTCCTAAACATTATCTTTCTAGAATCCCTGATCCAGGGGCGGACTCAAGAATTTTTTCGAGTGAGGGTGATATTAGTAAATTTTTCCACATCTTCAAGAGATTTTCTTTTATAAAATCTTTCCATGACTGTTTTCACTATGAAATAAACAAGTGTTAATTTAAGACGTGTCGTATCATATATTCAAATTCACCAACAATCAAGGGCGAACAAAAATTCAGTAACTAACATCTAAGTCAAACTACAACTACAACATAATTAAAGTTATGAACTCCAAAGAGGTAAAGCTTCTTTCTGTGAATTTAGCATACCAGTTAATTAACTCATAATATCATAAATACTGCAACAACACTCGGTTAAAATCTGCAATATGTGTCAAGAATTGAACTTTCTAGAAGTTATTTGCATGTTCGAAAAAAGAAATTACATATTCAGAATTGGAATATAATATATCACAAAGAAACAAAACTCTGAACTACAACATCAAATCCCTTTATAGTTTATCTCTCAAAACAATCCAACATATTCATGTCATATAGATGAAATTATAAAAATTATCCAGTTGTTACCTGCTTCAATTGACACCACGGCTTCACCGTTTCAATTTCATGAATTTGAGTGTTTTGGTGGAAATTGGGGGTTTCAAGTTTGGGTGGGGTAAGTGGTATTTGGTAATTAGTAACTGGGTTTGTAGTCGTCAGTCGGGAACATGAACTGTCCACGGGAAGGGTTTGTAGATGAACATCTGATTCATCCACATTTCTTACAAGATTGGGCCACTTATTTGGCCCATTCCATTTTTTTTAAAGCTTAAGAGGACTGAGGCTTATATCCTTAAATGCGGTGGCAGATGCCTGCACTGGGCCTTCATTGGATCAGCCCTGCCCTGATCAACAGTTCTCTTCTTCCCTTCTTTCTATCCTTGATTGATGAAATATTTCCAGCATATATTTTTTTAAGGTTTGTATCTTAAATTAGAGAAGTTTTCAGATTGTTCATATTATGATGTAGCCAGTAGTTTTGGTTAAAAGTGTGAAGCTGGCAAGTTCTAGTTTCCATTTTTTTTCTCGTGTCACTAAATGTCATTCCATTTCTTAATGAAACAGGGAATGTCCTGCAGAGTTGCAGGAAGCAGTTGCAAGCATAATCTTTGCAGCCCCCAGATGTTCAGATTTGCCAGATCTATTACATGTCAGAAATTTGTTTGCCACAAAATATGGAAAAGAATTCATATCGGCTGCATCTGAACTTCGCCCTGATACTAGTGTCAATCGTACAGTTAATTTACTGCAGCTAATGCTTTTAATGTATTGATTCTGTTTCTCCATTCTAAATTGGATATATCTACTTGATATTTCAGATAATTGAGAAACTATCAGTGAGTGCTCCGTCCCCAGAAGTAAAGCTCAATACGCTGAATGAAATTGCGGCGGAATTTAGTGTGAATTGGGACTCTTCTAAAACTGAAACAGAATTCAGTAAAAAACCGGAGGATCTTCTGGTATCTTTTTATTTTAGTTTCTCTATATTATGTTGCAACCTAGTTGATTTACATATGGTATATTTAAGCCTTTTCTAGCCACCTGTTTCAATGTATGAAAACAAAAATGACCTAAATATGGTCTTTTCTGATCAGTATATTCTGTTTCTTTCTTTTCTATTTTGGGGTTGGGGTTGGGGTTGTACATAGGAGAATAATAATAAAAGGTTATTCCTGGTTTCTTCTCATTCCGAAATATTTGGCTATAATATTTGTGAAATTTAAACGGAAATGGAGGCTAAACAATTCATTCTGCAATGCTGGTAGTGTTCTTCTAGGTAATATGTGGTAAGAGGGCTGCTTAATTTGCCGGGTGCTTGTTATGTTTCTATCTTCATTGACTACCACACTGCACACAACACACAACACACAAAATAAGACTAAAGTCTTGTCTTTCATGGTTCATTGATAAATCTCAAACAATGATATGCTGAGTATTTTAATAATTTATCAATGTTTTAACAAAAGTATTTTCATCTCCTTTTCGAAGATACTGAGTGTTCTGTTTGAGGACTGTTGTTTCCACAACTGAGGTTAAGGATTCGAGGATTAGTACCTCCCTCCTTCACACCCCCTCATCAGGAAAAAAAAATTCTCGAAGCTTTCTATGTCGTTTTTTCAACATTTTCTCCTTGCTAATTTCATCTCCTTCAGTTCCTTAATAAAATTACTTTATATCCCCATGTTTCCGTGTGCTTTTGTAGAATGGACCAAAGAAAATGGCTGCACTTCCTCAAGCATATTCAAGGCTGGATACTAGTGAAGACCAACCCAATCAAGAACATTCTACATTTTCCACAAATGGTAAACAAGGGGACCGGTACTTTCAACCTTCCACTCCTTTTGTAGCTCCCAGTAGAATTGAACCATTAATCAAGGATCACAATGTGGAACCAATCACTGATACCAAGGACACAAATTCAGATGTGTTGTTAAGGGCCCGCACTGCCATTGCAGCAGCAGAGCGTGCATCAGCTGCTGCTCGTGCAGCCGCTCAGTTGGTAAATGTCAACTTTAGCTCGTCGAAGGTAGAGAAACAGTAGATTTGGTTGAACTTATTTATATAGATTGAGCATGAAACATCTGAATTCAGTTTTATAACTGAGCATTACAGCTTCAGAATCAGTTTTATTATCAACAGGAAGGAGGTTATTGTGCATAGGTGGAATGGTTGAGTTGGGTTTTAAGGATCAACTGCTGCTAAAACCCGAGTATTATATTGTATAAACATTAGAGATTAATCAGTGTTTACCTTCCGTAGGTTTATATGTGTGTGCCATAGTTTGCCTGGAGTCGAGCTTTTGCGATTTGTTTTTTACATTTGAAAGGTGTGGACTCATTTGTAGTATGCTACGAGGGCATTTTGCTTCATCTTTTATTCTCTGATTTTACTGCTACTGCTGTTTTCAAATAAAAGCACCCAATGTCAATATTCCTAATATTTCAAACAATTGATTTATCTTGCTCTCTTAAACCTTTTTCAATGGATTACAGAAAATATTGCTTGCTCTGCATTTGATTGTACACCTATACTTACTTTACCATTTTTGGTACTAAATGGTACAAATGAATAGACAGTAAACATTATTTTATAATTCTCTTTTCATTCAAATACTGTATAGTCTAGGTGTTTATTTGTTGGAGCACCAGATAAATACCAGAGTTCTAAAAAGCGCATTTAGGCACGAGCCACAGATGTAATGCCACGCCTTGACAATAAGCGTGAAATTAAGCGTCAATTGTCATATTGATCGCTAAATGCGCGACTAGACAAAGCTTTATTAATCTTTTTAATTTTTTCCCTTTTTCTAAATTTTTTATTTGACTTTAGTTTAAAGTTTTTTCTTTGTAAAATTGATTAATTGTATGAATTATTAAGTAAATATAATATTTTATAATTTTAGATATTTGAAATGAA
>CAIGRB010120463.1:0-13494 GCA_903798255.1 Fraxinus quadrangulata
TGTACCTAGTAATTTGGTATGTGCTCAGCCTGAAACCAATATTTGGTCCCTCTATATTTCATCTCATTTTTCTGTCGATAGTTTGGATTGATATCAGAATCATGTAAAGCAGGGCTGGTTCTGATCGTTTTCTGCCATATAGTAATTCATTTTTACCAACTGATTATCAGTGATTGAATTGGATTATCAAGGAAATCCGGCTCAATTATCGTGGTGCATCCAGGTAGTGTGGCAAACTTATACTTCTTCCTCTTCAACACTGTTCGCGTCATTTAGCACTTTATATTTGGAACTTCAGAATCACACGAACAATTTTGTATATTGCTGCTTTTGTCCTATTTTTGTGTCCAAATAAATGGATGAGTGGCACATGTATGTCATGAATTGAGAACATGAAATACGAACTACCTTTCGGTCTCTCCTCTTGCGGTTTCAATAGGGGCACATTTGCCCCAGTATGATTTAGGTTTTGGGCACTCTTGTGCATGTGATATGTGGATGGCTCGAAGGAATATGGGTTTCCTTTTAGTACCGTGTTTAGAAAATTTTTAATCTATTTTTCTTGCAACAGGGTTGAGGGATACGACTTTGCCATAAATTTCTGGTTGATCATGGAGGTAACAAGGAGAGACGATGGTACCAATTGATAGGCCTACAATGGCATATATGAGGTGCAGATAGATCACTAGGAATTAAACATGATGAACACGAAAAAAAATGTTGCTCAAGTAATTCAAATGATATAAAAAAGCCCTCTAAATACATTCACATACAATGTAAAATGTATTTAGGCATGAAGTGTAGTCATGGACTAGTTTGAGTTTTGATTTTACGTAGCAGTAAAAATGTATCTTTTATGCAGATGTTTGTTGGGACTGTTGACCTCCATCTTTTGTTTACATATGCAATGAATTAAATGCTTGCGGTTGTCAAAACTTTGAGTAGGTTTTGTCTTCAAAGAGGTTATGGGAGCATAGATAAAATGGTAAATTCAACCCTTTGGATTCAGTTAAAAGGATGAATAATTTTTCGACGTGAACTATGGAATTTTCGGTCTCGTAAATACTCTTTTTGTGACATTAGACGTGACAAAACTATGGACAAAATTTGCGACTTACCTCTCGTTTTTAGTCCATTCAGCATAACATACCAAACCTGTAACTAAAATGAACTACATGTGTTGTAAATTGTGATATTAAAATGAGTCTTGAAATCATATGATATATGTTTGTGTCAAGCTATTATAACAAAAAAGTATACAAATAAATTTTTTTAAAAAAAGAAGTTACTTGTAAAAATAATTTTAATGGTCAAGTTCAAGTCGAGGAATCAAATTGATACAAAACATAGTAAAAAGAAACACAGTAAGCTTGAAAACTAATAAATTTTACTCTGTGTAACATTTTATTTGGCAAGAGTGCGTAAAAGTACTAAAACTAATAGAATCAAATTAGAATCGGACATAATGTTTTGTGTAAATTTCAAATGGTTTCGGATCCTAGTATTCAAAATCTACTTATTCTAGTTCTAGAATCAGAACCAAGAATTGAGAATAGAAACGTCAACGGTACGAAATCGGGTCGGGGTGGCAATTATCATCTCCGACCTATCGGGAGATTTAGGATCCTTGGCAGAGATTAAAAATCTCATTTACCATCTTGAATTATTTAATGATATTTTAAATATAACTTTTAATTGAAAACATAAAACTAAGTATAAAAATTTGAGGCGAGTTCAGAGAATTCTAGGCGAGGAATATGTTCTTCGTCCCTGCTCCATTTATTATTTGAGGGCGAGGTAAAGCAAGGCGAGTTAGAGGCGGGGATTTTGCCATCCTTAGTCGAAATCAAGAATCGATTATGACTTATTTTATTTTAAATTATTGTCATTTATCTAATTAAGTAATTAATACTTTTTTTTATACCAAAATTAACTCATCTCGAATCATATTAAAAATCTTTTATACTTCTTCCAATAAAAATAAAAATAAAAATCCTCTTCCTTCAAAACTCTAAAATTCTCTTTCAAATTAACACCAACCTTTTGCGCTCGCCTTCCAATTTGCATCAATATTTTGAACCAAACCAAATCAAACCATACCAGAACCATTCTATTCTATTCCGATTTAGTTCCATAATTACGCATGAAACCAATGATAATCGACGGTTCTTGATTTGATCCTCTTTGTCATGCCACATCCTATTATATCAAACATATTCAGATAATTAAATTTTCATTTGATATTATATGAAAAAGGTAATTCATTTTACTATAAAAATAAAATAATTAAATTACACATTAACTTATTTAGGGTGTGTTTGTTTCTCATTATTGGGAGAAAAATGGAGTAATGAATAGTATTTTTTGAAAAATGTGTGGTTGAAATTTACATTATGTTTGGCACTCATTCTCATTTTTTTATTTTTTCTTCGTTTCAACCACACATTCTCCAAATAAAATAATATTATATATAAATCTAAAATTTTTCATCATTTTTCCACCACACATTCTCCCATCAATCACTATTCCAAAATTTTTCAACCCATTAAAATTGGTGTCAAATACTCACTGAAGTAATTTTATTGATTTGTGTGTAGAATATTTTATTGGGTGAATGTGTGGTGGAGAATTTTACTGTAGCAAATAATGTTTTAGATTAATGATAGACAAAAAGAGCTTATTCACTTTATAAGAAAAATAATTTAATTTTATATGAAAAAAGTAATTCATTTTAAAGGTAACTCAATTTATTATAAAAATGTAAAATTAAATTACTCATTAACTTATTTATATACAATAAGGAAATTTTTTAGCCTAACCAAAATTTTAATACTGCGTCCAGGATTGGTAGAACAGATATCTTTGCCCTTTTTAATGCTGCTCTCTTGTAGCATAGGTGCACTTGCATGTACAATTTTCTACAATCGGCGAAGACACTCGTCTACAGACATCCACTTTCCTATTTCTCTACCCTTATTGATCAGTGCCTTTCGTTAAAGAATCCCGCAAAATTTTGGAAATCCATTCATGCCCAGTTGATAAAATTATCTTTCAATACCAATACTTTTTTGGGCAATCGCTGTATTGATCTTTATCTAGAATCTGGGTCTTCAAATGACGCTCTAAGGGCTTTTCATGAATTACCCGACAAAAATGTTTTCTCTTGGAATTTGTACTTGAAAGTGTTCGTTAAATGCTTTGATATGCAGTTGGCGCGTCAAGTGTTTGATGAAATGCCTGAAAGGGATGTTGTAAGTTGGAATTCGATGATTTCGGGATATGTTTCAGGTGGCTTTTGGGAGAATGCATTGGAATTTTTTTTAGAAATGCAACACAGTGGCGTTAAACCAAGTGGCTTCACGTTTTCAATTTTGATTTCTAGCGTGAAATGTGCTGATTATGGAAAGCAAATGCATGGCAATATGACAAGGAATGGTTTTGATTATTCAAATTTGGTGGTTGGAAATTCATTAATTGATTTGTATGGAAAGCTTGGTTTAGTGGATTATGCTGTTGGTGTGTTTTTTACTATGCCAAAAGTGGATGTAATTTCTTGGAATTCTTTGATTTCTGGCTGTTGTAAATCAGGTTATGAAAAACTTGCATTAAAATATTTCTGTTCCATGAGAGGTAGGGGGCATAAAGCCGATGAGTATACCATGTCGGCAGTGCTTACTGTTTGCTCTAACTTGCGGAATTTGGAAGCAGGTAAAAATATTTTATGTCTTTGCATGAAGATGGGGTTTCTTTGGAATACAATTGTTTCTAGTGCAGCTATTGATCTGTTTTCCAAATGCAACAGAATGAAGGATGCAATTTGCTTGTTTAATGAGTCAAATATATTTGATTCAGCTCTTTCCAATTCAATGATCGCATGCTATGCAAGGAATGGATTAGAGGAGAATGCACTGGAACTTTTTGTCCTTGCATTGAGGGAGGATATCAGACCAACGGAATTCACACTCAGCTGTGTTCTTGGATCTGCTGCTGTCTTCCTTCCGTGGGAGCAGGGGAGTCAGGTCCATTCTTTGGTGGTCAAATCAGGGTTTGAATCGGACTATGTTGTTGCCAGTTCACTTGTTGAAATGTTTAGTAAGTATGGGTTAATCGACTCTGCCTTGAATATCTTTTCTAAAATGAGTACAAAAGATTTGATATCTTGGAATACTATGATAATGGGATTGGCTTACAATGGCAAAGAAGTCGAATCCCTTCGCATTTTTGAGGAACTACTTGAAAGTGGTTTACATCCCGATCATATAACACTTTCTGGTGTTCTTTTAGCCTGCAATTACGGGGGCCTTCCTGAGGAAGGGATGACCATTTTTTCTTCGATGGAAAAGGAATATGGAATTACTCCCAGAAATGAGCATTATGCTTATGTTGTAGACACGATCATCAGGGCAGGTAACATCGAGGATGCAATTTCAATATTAGAAACAATGCCACATAAACCCAGCACTGCTCTTTTTTCGGAATCCGTACTTCGAACTTGTGGACATCTTGAAAACCTGGAATTAATTGAAAGAGTCACGAAGAGGATGATGGATTTGGAACCACAATCATATCTTCCTTATTTGGTGTTGGCCCACGCATATGAACAAAGGGGTAAATGGGAGAGCCTTGTACGAGTTAGTAAAGTGATGGAGAAGATGCCAACAAAGAAAACAGTTGGCTGCAGTTGGATTGGATTAAAAGACCATGTCTGTGCTTTTGAATCAAACCAAATGATTCAGCATGGTGGAAAGGATGTTTATTTAATTTTGAGATTATTGATGCAAGAAGTGCAGGATGAAAACTATCCTTTACAGATTATTGACATATGAAAGTAGAAATTGTGCCATGTTGTTCATTAACATGGTTATCCATACAGTTTGGTATCTTTCTGTAGTCACGATCTTGCCAAAACTCGTGCATGTGGAATAAAGGTGGTGATTTGTCGAATCAATTCTGCACAAGACACAAAGCAGGCTACTAGTGTGAGATCTGAACGCATTCAAGTCGAAATTAAGTGGTTGACATGAAATGAAACTTCGAAGCTATAATATGGATGGAAATGAAGACACGACATTGTCTTTGTTTGCAGTAAATATTGCATGGATGACCTAGGGGATTTCAACTGGAAGAGGACGAAAGAACTCTGTTTCTAGGGGATTTATTAGCCAACTCTTGCATACTGTTCTGATCCAGACTGCTCTGAAATGGCTCAAGTGCTTTGCGGCTATGCTTTTAGTAATTTGGAATGCATAATCAGTTAAATTCTTAATGCTAAATTTTTGTTTTAACTGGTTTCGTAGTGCAGGAAGTTTTCACATCTGGCTTCGTGGAAAACGTCAACGCACACAAGGAAAGACATATTAATAGTGATTCACTCGTAACGTGGCTGCTGCTGATTTTTCACTATGATCTAGGAGAATTACAAGCCTTTGGTTATATGTTACTAGGTCTAGCAAAGAGACCTTCAGAGAGAGTGCTGATGGTGTAGTGCTCGGAACCCGTTTGACTGATCACGTAGTTGTTAGGTATTAAGCCATATTCCCAATCCCAGAAGCAATAATTAAGGAAATGGAAAACATAAACGCACACTCGGAAATGGAGATTTATAGTGTTTCACCCCCCATGTGAAAGTTATGTCCACTCACCTCTGCTGATTTTCACTGGAGAATTACTAGATTTTTGTCATACCTCTCCGTCTTCTCACATACGGAAAAGAAGCCCCCCTCAGATTCTTATTTGTAGTGTAGGAAATTATGTCAATTCAGATAAAAGTAGAGGTGTACTTGGGCTGGCTCCAACGGCTTCACGAATGTTGATTTTCCTGGTTCCTGAGACAGTTGGATGTCAAAACTAGCGATCCGAAGTCTTATAAGAAACCATAAAGTTTAATTTAGACAAGCCCTGCGGAAACATTATTGCTTTTTAGTTGTGTTAAATTTGTAATAATGATGAGATTAATTGGGGAAGAATTAAGCTAACTAATTTGAACCCTTTGATGTGTCAAAATCGAGGCCATTGTTTTGATTAAGTATTGTTAACATCAATGGTATAGCTGTCAATCATGTCGAAGAGTGTAAATAAAGTTGTTAATATATAGCAAAACTGAACTGGGGAAGGTTTGTGTAGTTGATAGAACAATGCAAAACTAATGCGGATGAATTCAATAGAATAGACGAAGTTGTTTATATCAACTTGTCTATGCTGCCAGTGATTAATTGATTAATGGGACTTGGAGTTGTGCCCATCTTTTTTTTTGGTTACGCACCATTACGAGCTTCCATACCTGCCCACCCCTAGGTCTTGGTATAGGAAGTAAATCGCGGGATATGTCTAGATTGGCCAGGGTTTGTGTGCATCGTGCCCATCTATTTTGATGCAATAGGAGATGGTGTGCGAGCGGGATGGATTGACGAATTTCATTGATGTATATGTTCAACACGCTTTGCTTTGTAGTTTATTTTATCCCTTTTTAATTTTAATTTAATTTTAATTTTTTAAAATTTTGGAGAAACCTCAAAATGTCAATTAATCAATCAAAATAGATAGAATAAAGCGTATCAAACCGTTGATCTTCGCATTGATCACGTCCGTCCGTCCCATTGCATTAGATTTTCATATTGATGAATCACTACGAAAATGAGGTCAATATAAGGATAAGCACTATATCAGTGCAATAATTAAAGGCAAACTATTGAGGACGCAATTAAAATGTGAAAATAATTATAATTATCCATAAAAGATAGGCATATAAAGCTAAAAATCCTAAAGGCGTCACCCCACCATCAATAATGTGTGTTCCCGACGGAAAATGCTAGTGTACCCATAGGGGTGTGCCCCCCATTGGGGGGCGTCTGTTGCCGAGGGCGTTGGGTGTCCTTTATGGACACCTCTATGGGTACACTTATGTACTCATAGCAAAACCCGTTCCCGACAATAGAAAAAAATCCACTACTTCTTTGGACGGCTTCAATTTTGCACAAAAAATGGAAGCCTCTCTTATCTCATTCGTCCCAGCCTTTCATACTCGTTCAAATTATTGTACTTCTTGATTTTTAACTTTTATTTCCATTTAGTATATTCCTTTTTCTCTTGTTTATTTTCTACCCTTCACCGTGCACTGAACGTGAAATTATTGCATAAGTTGAAAGTGGAAGATGTGATTCAAACGATTATAGACAAACATTCAGAGTCAGAGTCCGAGGAATTTGTAGTGTATAAAATATTTGGTAACACTAACAATGGCCATTCTATCAATCATGCACAATACCTTCGGGGTTGAGAATGCATCTAGGCAAGATCTAAGCAAAATATTCATAAGATTTTTGGATTGGACATACTGATTGCTTTTTGGATTAAATCTAGTTTTTAATGAGAAGTGTTACTCTGTTTTATTATTACTTAACATCGATTTATATGATAGTGAGATCGCTATAACGTTGTTCAATAAAGTTACGATACATTTTTGAGCATTCACCAATATGATAGACGTGCAGACAACAAAATAATGCTAAGCACTAGTAATGTTGAATATTATATTCTTTTTTAATGAAAAAAATGTACTGGCACAAGGATATGATATCCCTTGTTTGACAACCATTATTTTGGGAAAACAAAGTTTTGAATAGTGATTTTAGGAGAGTGTGTAGTTAAAAAGTAGGAAAAAGAGTTTTAAGTTTAAGTGCAAAAATATTTTATTGTGTGAATGTGTAGTTGTAAATGAATATGTATAAAAAAAAAAGAATTTTCAAATAATGAATGTCAAATGGGTGTATATAGTTTTTTGTGCTAAGGAGAGGCGGAAAGAAGATTATGAAATAATGTAGTACACCAATCTTAAAAAATATTCATACATGGTATGAGAGATCATGAATGAGATGCAACTCAAGCATAAAGGTGTATTGGAATGTCTAGGCTCAAGTTCGTTGCAGTGGCGATCTTGACTATAGGCGGGATAAGCAATAGCCTTAAGTCCCGCTTTTATGAGGGCTCCCAAAACAAATTATTGCATATAGTTCATAAAAAATTACGAACAAAATAAAATTCAAATGCAATCAACCAAGTCAATTCAATAGTCCAAATAGCAAACATACTAATCTTTAATTAATTATTTTAATTTAGTTTTTATTTATAGAATTATTTAAAGCTTAATTATGTAGGTATCTTAGTAAATCCTATTAAAGTGAACGAATTTTTGTTTTTGTTTGTTTATATATATTGCTCATCTTATATTAAGCACATATGACGTATCATATAAATTTATCGATGGATTGTAAACTTAATTCAAATGTTGAAGCCTACCATAAGTTTATCCACCAATAGATTTATATGACACATCATCGATGTTTAATATAGGATGAACACCGTTGCTCTATAGATCATTCTTGTATAATATATACATACATATGTGTGCGCGCTTATGTTTATTTTCATCTTCTATAAAGTTTCAAGATAATGTGAAACATTTGATACTTAAGCCACTATTAAAAAGACGCTAGGAAAGTCAAATTGAAATTGTTAAAGTGATAAGATTTCAAGCGCCACAAATAAAAGTGGCTTTAACGCTTGTAAAAATATGTGATGACTTTAAGGCATTTAGAGATACTATTTCATGAAAAAAAAAATTATAAACTCAATTCAAATGTTCAATCCCACCATAAGTTTATCCGCCAATAGATTTATATGATACGTTATCGGTTCTTAACATAAGATGAATATCGTTACTCGGTAGATCGTTCATGTATGCATACATACATACCTACATACAAGTGTGTGTGTGTGTGTGTGTTTATTTTCATATTCTATAAAGTTTCAGGATAATGTGAAATACCTGATACATATGCCACTATCACAAAAGCATTGGAAAAGTCAAATTGAATGTGTTTTAAGTGATAAGATTTCAAATGCCATAAATAAAAGTCGCTTAGACCACTTGCAAAAATATGTTGATAAGGCTCTTTTTTCAGTTAAGATAAGGTTTGAACAATTTCAAAAATATGATTCTTTTTTTTTTATTATTATTTTCGTTTGATTCTAAAAGAATTGAAGACTGCATGTGATAATTCTTTGAAGTGTTTGTGTGATAAGTTTGAATAATTTTTAAAGCACGACATGAATTTTGATATTATGGGCAAGAGTTGTTTTTTGAGCTACAAACTCGAGAATTTTTTTTAGAAGAGATCGAAAAGAGATTGAAATATTAGACTATATTAAAATGATAGATTGTTGTTTCCCAAATGTGTGAATTGCTCGTAGAATATTACCGACTATATTAATTACAATTGCATTGGCAGAGAATAACTTCTCAAAATGAAGTTGATAAAATCCTTAATTTGATTACAACATCATAAGAAATACTAAATGAATTGGTCATGGTATCTATTGCAAAATAAGTTTTAAGATAGATTGATTGTAATAGTATAGTTATTACTTTTCTATAAAAAAAATAATCTAGAAAAGTAAATTTAATTTAGACATTTGAAAGCTTAAATTATTGTTATATGTAATATTTCCCTAAAGTATTACTGAAAACACCATATCCTTGAATTTTCTTAAGACCGTGTTTATAAGTTTACTTGTACACATTTTTAAGAGAAAGCCAGAGAAATAGACTCTGGTCTTGTTCTCCAAGGCTCTAAGCCGGCTTGAACCTTGAGAGTGAGAAAGTACCTTGCATCTCGGTTAAGTTACATAAATACCTGACTTTATTTAAGCTTAACCAAACAAGCCGCTGGTGGTGCCGGCAGCAGTGGACGGGGGAGGATTAGTGAGTGGAAAGATATACCGGTGGAGCTGTTGTTGAGGATTGTTTCTTTGGTGGATAATCGGACAGTGGTTGCGGCTTTTGGGGTCTGTCATGGATGGAGGGATGTAGTCTCATGGGGTCTCACCCATTTATCTTTCTTAGCATACACTGTTATTCTAAGCCCTTTTATATTTTTATGATTTTTTCGTACAATTTTTATTCTAATTGAAGTACACGTCAAGAGAAATTCAATTTGGAATTTTGTTCAAGTTGAAATTCTATTTGGAAGCCCTATTAGGAGTTTGGCTTGGAAAATGATTTTAAGATGAAGAAAACAACTTGAAGAGAAAAAAAAGAGGAGGAAGGACAGAACGCCCGGCATCAGGCATGGGGGCATCGGCCTCCCTGTTTGGATATTTTGCCCCGGGCGCCGCGGCGCCACCTGTCTGTTCCCGATTTTTTTATTTTTTTCTCTTATTTTTCGTTTTGGACTCAATTTTTTAGCATCCTATTGCATCAACAACTTTACTATGAGAGTTTGGATGTCCCCTACATGTTCTCTATAAATATTAGGCTTTTTAATACAATTTTAGAGAGTGAGAAAAGTGATTACTATCTTTTAGGATCATTGTAATATTTTTCCATCTTTATTATTTGTGGTGCAATAAAATTTCTTAATTTCTTTGTCATATTTTCTTGTCTTTTTTTATTCTTTTTCTTGCGATCATATACTTCATATTTTGTCATATAACTTCAACATTTTAATCCGGTGGTTGATTTCATATCAAGTGGTATCGAGCAATACGCGATCATTGAATTTCCAATAATTGGTATCAGAGATTCTAGGCATAATTAATGTTGCACCATATTTCACCTTTGAATTAAAAATTAGTTTTGACCTTTTGCATCCTCAAAACAATTTTAAGAAAAAACCCTACTTTAAGAAAGACATGTTGAGCTCCTGGAGATGGAGCTTTTCCAAGTTCGGCTGTAATTGTAATCAGCTTGCTGGATTAGTTCTTTGAATTGTTGATATTGTAGATGATACTAGATGTAGAATTTTGGCATGACATTTCATTAGTCGATATTCAACTCCTGATTTTAGCGACTTAAGCATACCATGTTAATCAGTAAAATGAAATGTGGAGGTGGAAGGTTTGATATTGAGCTTTGAGTTGGCTTGTCACCTTTGTGCATGTTTGATAGACAATATTTGATAGTACTATACATTACGATGGAGAAGATTTTAGTTTCTTTTTCTTATTTTATCTTGTTATGTGGTAGATGACTAGATGCGAAGTTTGGGGCAACTTCATGTTTTGTTGTTGACATGTTAGATAGAATTGGCCCATATGTATAATTACTTATTTGGGGGTTCAATCTGTGTCGCGTGCTAATTAATGGGCATCTTTTCAGATGAGAGTGTAATTGCACTGGCCAACAATTGCCTTCACCTTAAATTTCTCGATCTATACTACTGTCAGAACATCACAGATAGAGCAATGTATTCTCCACAAAGCCGAGTAAAGAACAAGCACGAAACATGGAAGTCTTTGAAGAACAAGTACGAGGATGAAGGGCTCACAAATTTGAACATCAGCCAGTGTATTGCATTGACTCCACCGGCAGTTCAGACTCTGTGTCTCATTTCCTGCCCTCCACACATGCCCTGGCCAGCATTCCCTGATTATATAAGTGGCAGTCTGCACTTAACTTCTGTTCATTGTGCCTGTGCTGTCCAAGCACACCGTGCAACAGGCGTGTTACCTCATCTAGCTCACTGAGTAGAGTTTTCGGAAGATCTTATGTTTGTTTGCAGTCTATAATCGAAGGAGATTTCTGGTTGTTTGTGCAATCTTGTTGAATCTGAAAAATGCATCATGGGAAAAGATTTGTTTTAATATTTCTATGCCTATTTTCGTAAATCTGCTATGAATTTCTGGAACTGGGATATTGCATAATTGAATATCTTCAGCTAGAATCCCAAGAAGATAGTGCACCGACTCCTTACCTAGTCCCGTTTTGAGTTGAAATTGTTTGTCCTCGTCCCTAACAGCAGTAAGTAGCTAAACACACTCCATCTGAGCATTCATTGCCTTCAAAGAAACGTACTCTACCAAATAAACCTCCAGTTGATCTGAAAGAACTGTTATATCTATATCTACGCGGTGATAATCCCAAATTTCCATCCATATACAACAAAATTCCTGGACACATGGATACATGTTTTTAACTAAGAACGGTTCAAATTGAAAAATACAAGTATTGCAGCAAAAAACTTTCCTTTCATCTAAACATGGCTTCAATCATGAATTTTCTAGCACTGATATAACACTACCAGATGCCAAACAAGTCATGTAAACAAACCCTACTGCATCAAACCCAAAATGATCAAGAAAAACACGGCTCAGGTTGACGTGTTTTCGAGGGTAACATCCCACAAAATCAGTGTCAGTAAGAAGATTATGTTATAGGCAAAGGAAGTTAAGAGAGCGCACGAGTCTTTTCCACACTTTTGGGACAACTCATGATTTTCTTGAATCTGATCTCTCGAGAAGTGTAAATGAATGCAACTTCAGAAGTTTAGAATATGACGAAGATGATGAAATATACTGTATACAATCTTGAAAACCAAATAGGTAGTCCATTCAGATGATATCAGATCGAGTTAAGCCAAATGTACAGGGTGTAGGGCCCTACACCCTCTCACGTGAATAAAAAAGTAAAAAAATTTACCCACCCCCCTTGGGACCCACCCATGAAGGGGAGAGGAAGGATTAAAGATAAAGAGTGATTTTGATGCTCCCATCTGTAAATGATTTTGAAGGCTTCTAGTATATGTTGAAAACCCCTAAAATTTGCATTTCTTCATCTCTGACTCTATTCACGGTTATTTCCCTCTGTTGCAGAGATGAAGAAACAGATTTTAGAGACGAAAGTTGGAGCTGGTTTTGAGTTGGAACATATACATAGAGAGAAGGTTTTGTGGGACTTCAAAAAACTTGATTATGTAAAACCACCTTAACTGAAACCTTAGAAGTGCTAATAGAAGTCCCACATTTACTTGGACATGAGAATGGTTTTAAGTTTATAAGGGAATAGTGTGTTACTCCTAAAACGTTAATCTTCTGAAATAGAACTTCAAATTTCAACAAATCATATCAGAGTAACACTCTAAACTTAGGCATGTGAATGCAAAAGATGAATCTCTAGTTGTAGCTGAACGAATGTAAGGATCCCCAAGTTGGATCACCATGCATAGTAGGAAAAAACATAATGTTCGTTCTCTAAGTGGTTATGCCTATCTTAGGCTGCGAACCTTAATGGTTCTAGAAAACTATAAGCATTTTGAGTATAAGGGAATTGAACTACTAATAAATTAACCTTTTGAAAGAAATCGCAAGTCCCAACAAGTTAACAACGAAAGTCAAAAGGGACATAATTATGCGTCTGTTTGGAGAAGATTTTCAAAATCAATTTTTGACCCTTTTTGGTCAACTGAGGCCCACATGTGAGAGATTTGGTCAAGAAAAGTGGCTGAAAATTGTTGGAAATGGTGGCCAATGGTAGGAAAATGGCTGCCAAACAGTAAGGGGCTGTTCTCTTTGGCCGTTTTGGGTCGTTTTCTGTTTTCGATTTTTCAAACAGTGAAAATGCGTTCTTTTTCCTATTTTCGAAAACGCATTTTTGACAACGAAAAAAAATTTGTACACAAACCACAAAACGATAAAGTCATCGTTTTGGACGTTTTCAAG
>CAIGRB010120463.1:13531-25649 GCA_903798255.1 Fraxinus quadrangulata
GACATAGAGAAAGAGAGAGTTAACATGTTTTCCTTTTTTTATATTCGAAAACAAATTTTGAAAATGTAAAAAAGAACACACTTTTAACAATCTCAAAATACACCCCAAAACACAAAACTCAAAATGAATTCAAAACTCAAAACACAAAACTGAAACACAAAGAGAACGGCCCCTAAGATTTTACTATTAAGCATTTCCAGACATTTTCAGCCAGGCCATATATATTATTTCAATGCTCTTCTTCAAATTTAAATGTATGAGTAAGAATGACAATGAGACTAGACCCTTGATTATTCTAATGTTGCACGTTGCTTGTACATCCTATTCAATAACAAACGATGTCATCTTGGTTGACTTGATTCTTGATGAAACTGTAATAAGTTATTTCACTAGTTTTGTGACTTTTCTCTATTAAAGATGTCATAGCTTTAGTAATGCAAAAGACAAGGTTTAGAGTTGTTAATTTGTTGAAACAGGAATCTTTGCTATTTCCGCAAGGGAGCCAAAAACGTATGAACATAGACGAAGCTTTTGACGTAGTTGCTTTTGTATTGAACCACGTTTTTTCAATGGATCACATGCCTAGTACCATATGTCAAAAGAACCAACTATTTCTTGATGCAAGATATTTTGTTAAATATTGTTTGAATATTACATATTTCATTGTGCGAACAATTTAGCTAATTTGACATAAAATCGAGAAATGGATAGGTCATGATATTAAAAAAGAAAATAAAATTTATCTAATCTAATCGAATTACATACCAAACATACATTGACAAAATAAAAAGGATTCGAAAGAAGAAGTTAAAATTTTATTATCTAATTTAGTTTTGTAAATGACATTCTATAGGTTCTAGAGCTTGGAGATATCTTGTTAATACTGTATTGGCTAACGAAAAATTTATATTTCATTGTTTGAACCATTTCGATACTTTCGCATGTTTGATCAAGAGACCTTCTAAAGAAAAACGCAAACTATAATGTCCAATCTTATCTAAATATTGCATATTAGAACACATTACTTGAATGAGATTGTATCGTACTATCAAATGCTACATATCAAACCTACACAGCGTGTTTTGTGATTTCTATTAGTAGAGTCGCAATCAGCCATGAAATTGAGAACCCCTGTAGATGGAACGACTTTAAATACATAGCATTCTAACATTGTTTCCATTCTAATTGACTAATGAATCAAATAATCTATTTGCATAAAGAACAGGATCTAACAGAGAGAGAGAGATTGCAAGTAAATTCAATGCTTGACACCAACAAAACACAATCCTATTTCAGCTTGAGCCTGCAGCTCTTCCAAAGCTTTCACAAGCTTCTCGCGGCCTATTGCAGTTTCCGTTTGCTCCGAGAGGATTTTCCGTAACCTTCAAGCATCAGCCATAAATAAAATAGTCAATTAACGCAATACAGTATATTAAGCCCCTGTTTGGTTTAGTTAAAAAAGTTGATAAAAGTCTAAATTAAAGTTAACAATTAATTTTAACTGCACATATCATGGAACCAACTTCTTTTATCAACTTCTCAACCACCCATTTCATCTACTGTTATCAAAATCTACTAAAAAACTGATTTTAACAAAACCAAACAGGGACTAAGAAAAAGATGCATGAGGCTAAAGTCCTGCTGGTTATCTACAAGAGAAAAATAAAGATTCCAAAATTGCCTCGCGATATTCAGGAAAATGCTGTATAAAATCCTTGCAAGATTTCCATGCAAACTGCATATTGCTTAATTTTTGTGCACACGGTCCAATGAGCACCATTCATTATTCCAAGAGTTCCTCTGTTTTCAAAAAATTCTGAACCGGGAAAAGCATGAGTAAGCTTTTTTGGCACATCGCTTCTTATTTTCTGAAATTAAACACATACCGAGTTTTAATCACAAAGGTTAAAATCTGAGAAAAAAGTTGCATCGTTTTTTTTTTTCCTGCTCTAATCAAAGTTGGATCAAGCACATAATGGATACTTTACACACAGATAGTCCGTTGAAAATCATTTATGAATGGAATATAATAACCCTTAAAAAGTCCTAATTTAGCTTATATATTTCTTCATGGACGTATTAGTGATTCCTACTAAATTTTGATAAGCATCATAAAGTTACCATCTTGATATATCATGCATCATATACTTATTTACATTTAAGTTCAATATTAAAGAAAATTAAATATATGATTGGGCACTTCTTCACTTGACTTCAAAGATTCAACTAGCCAATACAGCTTTTGAAGTCCTCTACTCTCAAAACCGAAAAAGGTACGAGGAAAAGAAAATGCAAAGAGAGAGAATGCAAAACCATCAGTTTATGAATCATACAGAAGCGATACGACAACTTACCTATGCACAACTGCTGTGTCGCCATGTCCAGTGCAGATAACGAGCATGGCATTAGGAGGTAGACAGGCATATACACTTTTGACTCTATAATTGATACGACTAAGTATTTCCTTTAGTTCTGAGGTAACACTGTATCTGATACTTTTTTTACCAGTAGGTCTCTCACATGTAAGCAACGATATCATCTCTGCTAGCTTTATCTTTAGCTTCTCATCATCATTTGCTTGTTTCTTGAGATAGGTGAACAATTCCGAGAAGTGGGCCCAAACAAAGTGCACCTTCTCATTTTTTACCTGTGGATAACCAGAAACATAGGATAAAGATACACGAGCAGTCTTCGCATGAAAAATACCATCAATCAGGCAATTTAGCAGCATTACACTTTAGTCACACAACTTTTTTTCCCCATATTAGTCACCAAACTTTCGTTTATGTTTCAGTTCAGGCACTCTGTCTACCTTTGTGTGCTAAATTGACGGAGATACTCACATGGTGGTGGTTGCAATTAAAGGAAGTTGGCGGGTGAGATTACGAGATTTTATTTTTCATATATAGGCTTTTTTCTTTTATTTTTAAATTTTTTTCGGTTATGCATTTCGAGGCACAGATATTCCAACAAGAAGCATTTTTGTCCACCTAGATGATAAAAACAATGCACTGATGAATTCTTTTTGTCACGCCATATTTTCTGATTAATATTTCCATTGATTTAGCAGACGGATTGCCTGAATTATAACAAAAAAATGGGATTTCAACAACTTGTTTGGGAAAAAAGAAAGAAGCTTGGTAACCGGTAAAATAATTCTATAGGTTGGGTGAATGACAGTATTTTTAACCTGCAGTCTACTCCTCTTAAAGTTTTATCTCGTAACAAATACAAATGTGAATATACCTCTTTTCTCACTTTTGAAAGAGCTTCATCATCAGAAGATACTGGAATTGCATGAGACGCCTCAGAGGCATATCGCTTCACAATAGATATGTTATCAATTAAAGATGAGACTTTGCCAAAATCATCCAAAACTGACAAGAGTTTCCTCCGCGTGAATGATGGAGGCAAGCCAAAATCAGGCCCTAACTCCAGAAAAAATGAGACAAACTATGAGCATGTTACTCAAGAATTTATACTTGTACATAAGAACAAGCATGATATTCAGTCAGTGAAAAAGATGGGCAGAATGTTGCTTCAAGCATCCAAGACGTGCCTTTTTTGTTTATGAATATGCTTGTATTGTAAATTAATTTAATATTCTTGTTCTTTTTAATGGTTTAGCTGATCCAAAGGTTATAAAAAAGCCAGACTACAATATCATAACCCCAAAAATCAAGGGCACAAATACACTAAATTTGGTATGAATTTGCTGGTTTAATACTAAATGCCTGTTTTTCATATGATGAGATAAATTGTGCACATAGACTTCGACTTGTACTCCCAGTTTCACTTTTATATACAACCTTTTCTTGGCATTAAGCTCCTCATTGTTCCATTTTAGACGCAATCAGTCTTTACTCGTGAATTTTTTTTTTCATTCTTGTTATATTTCCATTTGTTTTTCTATTTTGGACAAAAACCGTGGATTGGGACCAATTGCCCCTGAATGAAACTTTAAGGAGTTTAATGTCAAGAAAAAAAGGTTGCAATGGGAAGTGCAAATTGGGATAAACATTTGGGGATGGCAAGTGCAACTTATCCTTCGTTGTATGGGGATGTGATGAATCACTGCTGGTGAAGTATGGAAACCTCTAGAATATATTTATTTAATCAAACATTAGGTAGATACTGCTGCAGAGCCTTGTCCAGCTGCCCTGCTCCATGATAATAAAAGAAAAAGTATATATATATTGAAAAAAAATTATATTCCCAGGCTCCCAATTATAACACAATCTGCTCAAAGATTTAAGTGCAGATGATTTAATGTACTTGCACTGAAAAGATAAATTACTTACCATATGTAATTTTTAGCAATGCCAGTTCCATTGCAGCTCTTGCATCTTCAATACTATCGTGTCCATTTCCTGAATCCTGTATCTCTCTAGAAAGAAATCTCCTCGTTAGCACACGTAAAGCTGTTTTGTAAGATCGGCCACGCGGGTGCCTATATAAAACCGCTGTATCAATCACCAAATCATGATGGATCTTCAATGCTAACAAATCATTTTCAAGTGAATGTCCGACAAGAACTGTCTCTTTGTAAACAAGTTGAAGAAACTCTCCCTGAATATAGAAGCAACTGTTACCGAGAATGCATAAATATAGTCCGACACTGAAGCAAACAGAAGGATGTCTCCAGAGCATGTTTGGATAAGCTTAAAAAAAAGGTTACTTTTTTAACTAACAAAACTTGATTATCTGTGATGAGATAGTAGAGAAACACAGCAGGAAAGAAGATTTATGGTTTCTACTCGATGGAAGCCTCCCTCTATGGGTTATTGAAGATTAAATTTGGACAATTCTATGATGGAGGGAGCAGGCTTTATCACTACTGGGGCAGTGATTCGGGATAAAAACAGTATGGAGATGCTGTATTTGCAGGCTATGGAGATGAGAGATGGTCTAAACTTCACCAAAGATATGGGTATTCAGATTGGGTGTGTGGAGTGCAACTCTCCCGTGTTCTTCAAAGATGAAGTCTGGTTTCCAGCATACCCCAAATGCAAATATCTTGTATGATATTTGTTTCCTGATGTCAGTGACACAGTGTGGTTCTTGCGATTTTATTGGTCGAGAGGTCAATAAAGTGGACCATGAAGTCGCTTCTCGTAATTATGTCAATCTAGGTGTTCAATTATGGTTTGATTTTTTCCTATTGTTATTTCATTTGTAGTTTGCAAAGATTTAAATTAATGATAGTTGTTTTTACGTTCAAAAAACAAACTTTATTTTATAGGAAGCGAATCCTAACTTCCTTGCTAGAAAAGTAACATTTAAGCTGAGCATAACATTGTCAAAACATAATAAATAACAATAAAAGCAAAAGGCAAAAGGCTGGCCGGCCCTCATAATAAACCTGAATAGCTTCAAGAGTTGTGGTCACTCCATCCAACATCTTGAGTGTTATTCCACTGTATCTGCAACATCCCAAAACTACATAAATCTCACAGCAATACAATTTGCTAGCAGAAGAAATATAGAGTCTAATAGATTTCTCAATTCTGTCACAAATAGTATCCTGAAAAGCAGGTGAACTCATAACTCGGAAATGAGAAATTGACGAAC
Source organism: Fraxinus quadrangulata (assembly GCA_903798255.1). Taxonomy (NCBI): domain Eukaryota; kingdom Viridiplantae; phylum Streptophyta; class Magnoliopsida; order Lamiales; family Oleaceae; genus Fraxinus; species Fraxinus quadrangulata. Next base: position 19,103 of record CAIGRB010120463.1, read on the forward strand.
AAAAATCAGCTTGTTACTTCACAGTTAACTACTGTTTCTACATTCCCTTAAGCTAATTTCTATTTATCAAAAAAGGTAAATAAAACTAACGAACTTGAAAAGTCCTTTAGCTTAAGGGTATCGTATAGCACTTAATAACATTACAAACGAAGCCATTGTCACATGAAAACACAACATAGATTTGGAAGCATTAAATCCATCCAATCAGACAGACAGGACCATTCCTGTTCATTTCATCGATCCCAATTTTCAATTGGGGAAATGCCTCGTGGTAGTGAGGGTTGGACCGTTGGACCATTAGAGAAGAAAATGTGAGTAAGTGAATAAGCAGAATGCAGGAGAAATATAGATGTTAAAGATGGACTCCATCCACACTACAAAGAAAATAAAATAAAGAAATGACGATAGAGACCAACAGGAGAAAGTAGTACTAATTGAAATAAAATAAAGAAATGGTAACTTAGATAGTTAGAACTATCCTGTCTAGAACAAAAGAAACTCTCCATTCACAACAGTAATCTGGTCCCAGTAGAACAGCTTGGAATACAGAGACGCAGATCAAAATTAACACGACATGAAATGGTTACATAAAAATTTATTATACTGGACCTTTCAGCAGATTTGTGGTGAATCGAATGGGATCACAAGAAAGGATTGCGTGGCAGAACCAGAGTTCAGTTGTGGATAAGACTAAAAAACTTGTAGCTTGAGCCTTTGGTTATAAGAGAGCTGTAGTTCTGGTTCCTTAACCAGTAAAACAGAGCAAATAAACAAATTTCTCTGTAAACTTCTCAAGGAGGCTTGCATATCACAATTTCGAGTGCCATGTTGGAACAAAAGAAAATTTTGAGAGACAAAAGAAGCATACTCTCATGTACAAATTCATAGCAAATATTTAATCGAGGATTATCTAGAATGACAGAGAATTAACATTATAAAGCTGATTTCGGCAATCATTTCTCAGGTTCCCTGAAATGGCTAAGTTGCTCCACAATCAAAGGAAAACTTAGTGAACATGTTTATGTTCAAGTCTAAGCAATAAGTTTTTAGAAAATCTCTAGATACCCTAAAAATATATCCAGATATTTCAGGAACTTTTCCGTAGAGATTCACAAGAGGAAGTACCTTGTGTTGTAATCGACAATTGCATTTGCTGGTTTGACAAGTTTGTCTAATACTACCTGCAAAACGTAGATAGAATTAACCTCTATGTACGCAATAAAACTCATAAATCATAGGTGCCACAAGAACAAAACTTCCATTGAATAGCCTCCTCACTCACAAATAGAAGGTATGCATCACCAGAATTCAAATGTCAAAATAGGATGCACACGACAATCTAAGGAACCAAGATAGCACCACACAACGACAATCGATATATAGAAAGCAAAAGAATTCATGATAACACTTAAATCGAGACCACAATGCCTAATGCAGTATAATAGTATTGTTCCAAAAGATTTACAAAGTTAAGACCACAAGAGCATAATGACGCATTAAATTTCTCTCAATAATGGAGCAATTTAGAGAAATTACACCATCATAGTTTCAAATATACCCATAAATGTTTGTTCCTACTTCCACAGCACGAATGAAGAAAATGGAAAGTGAGATCAGCAGACTAAATTACGTAGCTTTGATTACATTACAAAAAGTGCAAACTCAAGATGTAAAGCCACTGCATCTCAACTGATGACGGTGTTACCACATGCTATGGCAATCAAAGTGTTCTTAATGAAAAGCAGACACCCGTCCACATATAATGTTGACAAATGCATATAGTTTTCTTAATCTCAAGTATTAAACACTTACAATAACTGAATGAGAGAGAGTATAGACTAGTTAATCATGAAGAAGGAAGAGAAAAAAGTGAGAAAGTCCACGAACAGCGGCTAGTTAATCATGAAGAAGAAAGCAGGAACCAGTAATATAAAGTCTACCTGTCCTTTAACATCCACCAGCGTAACTCTGGTAAGCTCAAAACCCTCCTTCGTAATACACTGGTAAGAAAAACAAACATAAAATAAAAATTAAGCCCAAAAATAACGAAAACGTACAAAATAAGTCTGATGTTAAGTACAAGCTGCATTTCCTACAAATCACTTTGTTTTCAACCAGAAAAATAAGAAAAGCAATTTCAACATTTAAACAGTCAATAAAAACATCAAATACAGAAAACAGAAATAAGACAACAATCACGCATGAAAAAAACCTGCTTCTAAGTAGTCATCTAAGCAAGTATTAACCTTGAAAGTGTGTGTAAACAGCATCAGTATTTCAATTATTTGTTCGACAGCTTGGGGAAGGGGGAGATCAGGTATTCATTTATTTAGTTTTGTTGTTTTTCATAACAAAGAGAACAAAATTGTGAGCATTTTGTGTTTCTATAAAAAGAAAGGCAACAACAGAGATCATATGTAATTAGGACAGATGAAAAATATAAATTTGCTATAGGATGAGTAGGATGTTTCCTAAAGCCATGAAGTCGTCTTTGAAATGCTGCTCCATAAAGCTGAGTCATCTACAAAATATATTTTAAAAGAAAGGGAACAATTTCTTTCCCATCGGACTGCCAACATAGCAAGAGCTTAGAAACCAAATTGACTTTTGATTTCTGATTTTCAAAATCTTTCGATTTCGATAGACTCTGAAGAAATGAAATCCCTATGTTTAAAAAATTGTGGTATTAGCGAAGGTGTCAAAATAAAACCCAAAGAGAAGGAGGCCAAGATATCGAGCTTTATCACAGCTGAGACGACCATATTGAGAGTTATTTCTCAAAGAAAAATGCAAACCATAAGAATTTTGAGGAAAATAAGAAAAAGCAAAGATCTCAGAAAGAGTGGATCATGTTCTAATTAACGTACTAACTAAATTACCATTTACTTTCATGTCATTATCCACTATAACATTTTCAGTGTTAGACGCATGCAGAACCAAACAAAAGTGTCCAACCAAACAGCAGAAAAAGTAAATAGAAAAGGGACAGTCCACTTCTTTGAATAGCCACGTCTGACCTTCTCAGTCAAGGGGAACAACTGTTGGTAATGGAAATATAGAACACCAGAACATAATGGACATGAAATGAGAAGTGATGTGATGCATCCTATATTATGAGATGCAAGAATTTTTACTAGCCATTCGATGAATTTAAGTTCATTACTACGTAGGCATGCCTAAAATTCTCTCACAATCATAAAAATGGAAATATAAATATTGGTGAATGAGATAGGAGGCTATTCTATTACTGATCACATATAATAACAAGTCAGAAAAACCTTCTTCCAAACAGAAGGAATATGGACTCAAAAAACACCTACTAGCACTTTTGTCATAATGGGCAGGGAAACAAAGAGAAAGGTCAAAGGACTTCCAACTACTTTTTGTGCACGGAAAACTGCTACTATTTTTTTATAGAAGCCTTTCAAGTATTCTACCACGCTAAGTCACTAAGTTAGGATTAACACCTATGGACGTACCATCTCACAATCAAGTGCCAACATCTCATATGGAGGAGTTCCAGAAGGAGCTGGAAGTGTTGATAGAAATTCTGCATTACGTCAGAGAATGTGAGGAATTATCTAATCCATAGCATCATCTGGAAAAAGAAATGAAATGAAGCAAAGAAAAACATTTGATGAAGCACAACACCTGGTCGATTACAGTATCCATTATCTTCTAATTCCTTAGCATTAAGTGTGTAATACGTTATTGGGAATGGCAAGTTTGTTTTGAGGTCAGCAAAGGACGAACTGCTGGAGCCAGCACAAGCTTCTGTATGAGAAATAATTGTTAAAGGGAATCATTAACATAGTCTATCCAGACAAAAAATCAGTTGAAGATTATCACCGGAATAAATTGGCCATCGCAGCCTTGCAGGGTGTCTAATGAATGAAGAAATCAAAATAAAATTTTCCTTCCTCCTTTTGTTTCCTTCTTTTATTTTATTTTATCCATGCTAGTTCGTACTCTTCAAAATTGTAATATATGCACATTTCAAATCAAGAAGAATCTGACTTGTCCATAGATGAACTAGGCACTTTAGTCGTAACTGAATAAGTTTCAACCCTAAATGTAAGTTTGTCGTATAATTTCTTTATAATATGCAAGTGCACTTCCACATTAGTGTTGTCTTTGAATACTATACAAACCTTGAGTAGATTCCTGGGAAATTTTCTTTTGAATAATTTCCCCTTCAACCCTTTTTCTTTTAACTCTGCTTGTAAGAAGTGCATCTACGGTCTGAATTCCATCTGATACACAGCTAGCACACAACAAAAAAGGAACAATGATTTATATAGGACATGTTTGAGCCCCATTCTTTTGTCAAAATGCATTTTGAAATAGTGATTTGATGGAGAATGTGTGATTAAAAAATAAGGAAAAATTTTGAATTTGCGTATAATATTATTTTACTATATAATGTGTGGTTGAAAAGAAGGGAGAGAAAATGTATTTTGAAATTGACAGGGATCAAGCATGCTCATAATAATAAAAACACATCATAGAGTTCACATTTTCATACAGCAAGTGTACTAATTATTACAAACCTTAGAGCTAAAACTGCCCTTGGAATACCGCAGCATTCTTTAAAACTGTTTAGTACTTTAGACTGCGACAAATACAACGCAGCGTCAAGGCCAGGGATATATAACATAACCATCTTTGAGATCAGGGGCTTGTTCTGCATATCAAAAGAACAATAATTGAATACAAATTTGAATAAATTCACTGCAAAATTTTATGAGGTCTTGAGCATTATTCATAAAAGCAATAGGCAGCTGATTTTTCCAGTTCTTATGTTCCAACAACACTGGTAAATAAACAGGTGTTTCCATACAGATACATGTGCAAAGTAAAATGCAGACAAATATCAAATATAAATGAGAGAAATAAGCTCTTTACTTTTATAAAAACCCATGACGGCATGAAACCTTCACCAAGCACCCAGGTGATAAGTCCTTGGACGTCCTGCAGTAGCACATCGAACGAATCAATGTTATTCTAATTTTAACTTAAATCGATTCGCGAGTTACAGAAATACAAGATAGTGAACCAAAACATACATGAAGATTCAAGGTTGAGTTTGCTTCCGGTTGCTTGAAAACAATATCAGCTCTTGCCTGCATCACACCCAGAACCCACTTTTCATATTGAAGTGCAAGAACATTATACGAACAGCTTGGCCAAAAATTATCCACCCCTATATTATGCTAATGTAGAGGCTCAGATTACAAACAGTAAACATCCCAATTTACATGCTTTCTAACATACAGATTTCTAATCATTTCTTTATATTATCAACTGCAGCAATTGCATTAAAAAAAGATCTTAAGAAAAAGAATAAGTGATAAGAAAATCTAAGGTGGTTAACTCAAAAAAGAATTTCAGAGAAACATAACTAGAAAGTTTACACTTTTAACAGCGAGGCATTACTATGCCAAATCATCAAATAAAATAATAACAGCCCAGTAAAATTTTAAAAACAAAAAAGAATTAGGTTCAAAAATCCCATAATCTATAAGGTATCAATTTTTTAGTCAAACCTAAGAAAATGCTGAAAACCCATACAAGCAAATATTCAGGAACACCCTTAATTTACACTAGTTCTTTCACTTTCCATTTTGCTTCCAATAAACTATTTTGTACGACTAATATCGAGAATCTTGAAACAACCCCGATTTATTACAGAATGTACTAAACTAAAATACATAAATGCACAGAAAAATAGTTTTATAAGAATTCATGGGGTAAAAGAACAAGAAATAAACTCCAAAAGAAAAATCTAGAGTAAAAAATAAACTGACTTCTGGACCATAGACGTCGAAATAGGTTTTTGTATTATTGTTGTTAGATTTTCCTTCTTGGGGAGCTTCGATTTTCTGGTTTGGAGAACTCATGCTCGGGACACAATAATGTCGCAGTCCGCGTTCAGTTGAATGAGGAGAATTATAAAATAAACGAAAACTTTGTACTTAAATAGTTTTTATATTATTATTAAGGAAAATTCTGTAAATTCGTATTGTATAAATTATTGGAAATTTTTCTGTAGAAGTCCTCAACGTATGGAAATTTGTGCATTACAAACTTAATGTTTTGACTTTTACGTCCTCACAATTCATTTTGTAGCAATTTGGTTCTCAATTTGGACTTCTAGGATAACAAATACTCGATGTTATTGTCACTCCCTAGATTTTTTGATCAATTTGGCCATTTTTTAATAAAAAAATTTGTTAATTCAGTTTTCTAAAAATTATTCAGGGAATAGAATAATAAACTACATAGTTCTCACTTGAGAAGTTCTAGATTTTTATTGATTTTTATATATATATATAATCACGTATGTAGTATTTTTGAAATTTTCTAATCAACCGTGCTACGGAAATAGGGTGAATGACAAAATTTTTTTACAGATAAGCACTTGTCAAAAATTTACCGACAATTAAAGAAAAAAATAGAAAATCCCACCAATCAAAATCTGTCATTATCGCACTTAGAAAATGGCTCTGTCACGAACCCGTTACACCAATATATATATATATATATA
>CAIGRB010120463.1:37518-81099 GCA_903798255.1 Fraxinus quadrangulata
TGGGCGTTTCATCAGGGGCCTATAAATACCCCCGAGGTGAGAAATATATTTTTTCTTGGAACCCGAACTGTTTGAACTATCAATATACTTTTCTCCTACTCTCCTTAACCACCTACTGATTCTCACACCGGAGGTACAACGGGGGAGAAAGCCCCGACCTCATTTTGCAGGTAACATTCGTTGATCGGAGCAGCTGGAACACCCCACACGTCATCATTGCCGTGGAGGTAAATTGTGATTATTTCAATTCCAAAATTAAAAAGGAATAATTATAATTGTACCCAAAATTTTTACTATTTTTTGTAAATTAAACCCAATTTTTTTTTTATATATGCTACCTACCATCCCAAATCTTTAATATGTGCGATCTGAATTTCCATTTTCATCTCTCTATCATACACGCGCAATATCAAGCTGAATGATTTGATGACGAAGTCTTTCACAAGCTACATAGATCTGAAGACGGAAGCAATGAGAGATCAAGAATAGTGGACCCGATATCAAAATGGGGATGACCCAAATCGATCATAACCTCAGTGCCTTCTTAAGACAGGCAGAAAAGGTGAAAACACGAATGGATTCAATCAAAGGAATCTTGGTTCAACTGCAATAAGCCAATGAAGAAAGCAAATCCCTTCACAATCCCGAAGCCCTGAAATCGCTGCGAAATCAAATAAATTCACAAATTGTAGCAGTTCCAGGACCATAAAATCCCAATTGGAGTAAATGGACAGGTCTAATGCATCGAATAGACGACTTTCCGGTTGCAAGGAAGGAACTCCGGTGTATAGGACACGATCTGCGGTCACAAATGGGCTGAGAAAGACGCTTAAAGAGATAATTATGGATTTTCTGGGCCTAAGGAAAGAAGAACTGCAGTGTTGCACTCAAAAAGTGTGGGCTGAAAAAATGGTTTTATATTACTAAGCCGACTACTTTGGTGTAGGGCGGTGCACTGTAATTGCATGATGATTCTCCTGTACATGTGAAACATTTAGATAAATGGACGGTTGTGTAGTGTATTCGAGTCAAGAAGGTAATCTAAAGCCTAGTTAGAATTTGGAATTAAAGCTTAAGATATAAATTCAGATCCAAGTTGTAAACATCGATAATGATTGAATTAAAGATTGAGAGGTAATCGAGGCGCGAGCACTCTTCAACTTGTTGATTATTTAGACCTTGGATCCGAATATTGTTATTCTCTATTTGAAGGTTCTTATTGAGAACAGATCGTGGAAATAAACAGCCTTATCCAACAATAGGTAGCAAAAACGAATTACTTGGAGGCTTCTTTTTCGGGTGTAAAGGGTGGCATTTGGATGGTGTCTCAATTGGGTTTTTGGGAAAGAGAAAGCATAGCAAGGCAGGGCGGGACGAGACGGGGTAGATTCGAGAATAAAGTTTTAAAAATTTGGAATGGTGTCATACATAAAATTTTGAATTTAATTTGTAAAAAAATAAAATGTTTAGGTATTGAAATTTAAGTTATTCCTTTTTAATTTTGATATTATTTTAACGATAAATTTGACCGAAGTCAAGGTTTTCGCACAAAAAATATCAAATAGAATTTCATGCGATTTTCAATAGTCAAGCAGTTGGATAAATTTGCAGCGGATTTTCTGCTAGTAATCCTTTGTCAAACTCGACCTTTTACCTCCTTACCAATAAGTTACTTATCACTAGTTTAATTTTTCTAAGAAATTGTCAAAGGTGGTTCATTTCCCTTCCAGAAGCTGCCCCTTCTATTCACAATTTCGTCGTCTTCAATCGACTCAGCAGCAGTGGAAAATCCCCCATTTCGAAACCTAGTTAGAGAAATAGAAATGTCGAAGACTCTGGTGCAGCCGATTGGGCAGAAAAGATTGACAAACGTGGCAGTAGTTCGCCTCAAGAAACATGGAATCCGCTTCGAAATCGCTTGCTACAAGAATAAAGTCCTCTCGTGGCGCTCCGGCGTGTAAGTTTTTTATGTTCTTATGTACATTTTCTCTTGTCTTCAGCTCTGTATTTGTGTTATAGTCGTGTAAATTCGACCCTAATTTGAAAAAATCCAGGTCTAATTTTTATTTAAGTTTTCTCTAATTTTTAATTTTAGTGTCTCGTTGACAAGTTTTATGTTATTATTAGTGCCAGTTCTACGTGTGTGTGAATTAGTCCCGAAATTTTGATATTAATATTAGGATATTGGGGGCAAATCCAGTTCTAATTATGAGTTAGGTCTCTAATTTTTAATTAAAATGTCTGATTAACATGCTGTATATTATGAAATAGTTAAACTTATCACCATTCTTTCTGTCATATATGAAGATTATGAAATCCCTTTATTTTATTTTTTTGGATATGGTCATTTGTTATTGCTTTAATTCTCATTTATGAATAAAAGCTAGAGGCTGATTGTGGTTGTTTTGTCATGAAATGTTGGTTATAAAATATGGCTTCCTAAGAATCCAGTTCAATTTTAAATTGATTTTTGTCTAATTTTTATTCCAGTTTCTTGTTTTCGTGCTGTAAGAATAGAATGTAGAATGGTGATTTTATAAGTAATTATTCAATGAATCGTATTTTTTAACGCAAAATATATCATTTTATAATTAGTTCTTGTAATTTCTGAGATGTATAGTTTGGTATTTCAGTGGTTTTTATTTGATCATAAGCTCAATGTAAGAATTGAAATAAATATGTTGGTGAAATTTTACAACAGAGAGAAAGACTTGGATGAAGTGTTGCAGTCGCATACTGTTTATTCAAATGTTTCGAAAGGGGTTCTTGCCAAGTCAAAGGATTTAGTGAAGGCATTTGGCACAGATAATCAGGAGAATATATGTTTGGAGGTCAGTAAAAATCAAACTTTTTATTATGCTTCACGATATGCCTTTTTCAGATTCAATTAAGACTCGCTTTTATGATTTTGTGAATTAAAGCATATAGTTTATCTTTCTGAATCAATTTTTTGGCATTGAAGATCCATTTAATAAAGGATATAGTTCATCTTTCTGAATAAATTATTCTGTATCTCTATAAATAATGCACCTGAAGCATGCACCCAAACCCAGTCAAGAGCAATATGTTAGTGACGTAATTTGCAATTGCAGATTTTGGATAAAGGAGAGCTACAAGTTGCAGGGAAGGAAAGGGAGTCACAGTTATCAAGTCAGTTTAGGGATATTGCTACTATGGTCATGCAGAAGACCATCAACCCTGAAACACAACGTCCTTATACCATAAGCATGATTGAGCGGCTAATGCATGAAATTCATTTTGCAGTTGATCCACATAGTAGTTCAAAGAAACAGGTACGTACGGATAATACTCATTAGTTCTAGTTTCCGGGGCAGATTTTACTGAATATAACTAGATTTTGAAAACTCTTTTTTACTGTCTAATTCTTTATGTGGACTATACTGCTGATATAACATCCATTTTCTGAAAGTAAAATTTCCTTCTCATTTTGAAGTTAAATTAGCTTTTTAATTAACCTTGATTTAGCCCTCTGCGAACTTCATTTTAATTTGCTTATTGACTTCAACAATAAAATACTTCTGAATCAGGACCAACTTTTTGTAGTAAACATTTTGTTTCATCTTACTGCTTGAGATATGAACCATACGCTTAAATTGTTAATTAACCTCATTGCATCTGGGATTCTGGACTTAAACTCATTGACATTTCTTTTAAACAATTAATAATTGATATTATTTTGATAACTCTACAGGCATTAGAAGTCATTCGTGAGCTCCAAAAGCACTTCCCCATCAAACGGTCCCCTATGAAGCTACGACTTACTGTACCCAAACAGAACACCTCATCACTCTTTGAAAAGATTAATAATTGGAATGGTAGCATTTCTTCAAGAGACGAATCTGGAAGTCAGCTCTCTCTTGTAAGTCTCAGATCTCAACCTACAAATACTAAATTTATGGATCTGCTTGATAAGATGATTGATTGCATTTACCCTTTAAGTTTACAGTGACAAAAATGATAATTTCTTCAGGAATTGATTTTCACCTTAAAATATGTTCATTTTGTGTAATTCAATTCAAGCAATTTTTTTTTCCTGTGGAACATTTATCTCGAGTTAGGTTATTCAACTAACAATTATCTTTTTGAAGGGTAAGAATTTTATACAGATTTTTATAATCAAAAGGAAGAATTAGATAAATTGTTTCCATTGCCTTCGATTGAGTGGGTGTTAGGCTTTATCCTGTAACTAGAACTGTTTAAAACCTTGCATCAAAATTTGTTTAAGGACTGTTGTTTTTTGTACATTTAAGTTGATCCCATCTCAAACTTGCTTACGACCACTCCCTCCCTCATCTTCCCTGAGCTTGTATCCTTCTACTACCACCAATTCTAACCATCAAATTTCCATGGTTCCTTTGTTCTGTTCCCATCTGATACCGAGACACAAACCCTCTCTATGCTCCACTGCCTTCATCTAATTTAGTCCACCCTATTTCAACCCTCTGAATGCCTCCTTACACTTCACTAAACTCCCACTCTGAATCCCCCTTCTCTCACTCATACTCAGAAAATAATAACTTTGGCGATACCTCAATAACCATCTCAAACTGTACTGTTAAATCGACCATCAAGACCCACTGGTACTTGGTCAACTCCCCCTTCCTCTCACCTTTTTCATGATGTCGCTAAATGCAGTATTCACATTTGTTTCCCCATATTTCATTTTGCTAATTGCTTTACATATTATTAGAAATACACGCTCACCTTTATTCTTATTCCCGTGTCATATTGGTGTTGTGTCCTGTATTATTTTAAAAAATGCTGTGAATCAGCCCATTTTGTGTCGTGTATGTGTCTAATGAATAACGTATTGGTAGGTAAGCAACTTTGCCTTCTGGTGCTTGACTTCTTTTAGGCCTCAACTTTTTTATGTTATCTTCTTTTAATTTGGCTTCATCCTTACTATAGTTTGATATAGGAATTGGCTATTTACTGTTGCTGATACATGAACCATTTTTTTCAAGTCCATATTCCTCTCCTTGGAGCTTAAACTTTTGTGTTACGACACAGATTTGTGAACTGGACCCAAGCATGTTCCGCGATTGTGATGCTTTGGTGAGGAATCTGCAGGGGAGATTAGAAATTCTCGCAGTCAATGTCCACGTTGATAGTGACACCCAGGTGGATAATTATGATGACCATGATGATGAACCATCCACCGTTCACAAGGATCCTGTGGGTCCTGTTGTTCAACCGAGCGAAAAATTGCAGAAGCATGGAATTTCAGCCAAAAATGGGAGTTCTCAGGGAGAGGCAAAGCAGAACCAATGCAGCACATGCAATGCTTCAATAGGTGATGCAAAAGAATACAGAGAGCACTTCAAGAGTGATTGGCATAAGCATAATTTAAGGAGAAAGACGAGGCAACTCCCTCCTCTTACTGCAGAAGAATGCATGGCTGATGTGGAACTAGGCGACTCAAAGGCTGATCTGAAGGAATACTCATTTTGAGATGGCAACAAATTTCGTACAATTTTACTCAAAATATGATGGAAATTGCAGTGTATTTGGACTAATGCTGAGGAATTTTCTGAGTTTTGCTATCGCAAATTTTGAATTTTTTTTGCAGGTGTGTGAAAATGTTTTCATTCTGTAGAGCTCTATATGGTGTAGTTTTGGTCTTAAAAACATTCATTTACTCGTTTTCAAGGTGTGTAATGTAGGGAAATATGGTTCGTACTTCATAGTGATGTTTCTTTTCATTGTTTACCCGTTTTTATTGTATCAGCATCATGATTAATTATTGTATTCAGCATCGTGTTTAATGACAGGTATATTGAGTAAAGCCAAAGCAACGGAAGTATTTATATCATTTGTGGGTGCGGTTAACTCTCCATGAAGCAATTGTATGCACCATTTTTCCCATCGTGGATGGTCTAACTCTCTGTTCAATTGATATGTAGTCTTTGTCAGGGGCGGATCCAGGATATTAAATCAGCTATGGTGGTTGTTGATGATCGCAATAATAAGATTGTTTAATTGATATGTAGTCTTTATAGTTCAATTTTATGGGTTTAAGATTTTATTCTAGTCACAGAATAGTGGTCAAAAATTCTAAGTGAGACTTGTAATAATTAAAAAAAGATTTGAACGGTTCTTGTTATTATTGATTGATTGTGTGGGTTTGAAGGATCAACTCCTTTTTAACGGTTTGTAACAATGTTCTATTGGAGCAATATGTAAGAGCGATTTTCCAATTCATGTTTCTGGGTGATAGTTTGAAGTTTGTGGCTGCCTATAAATAGGTTGTAGAATCCAAGGCATTTTTGACAATTACCATATTAAATCATACAAAAACAATTATGCAAACATTGGAGGAGATAGAATTAGGTTGACAAAATTAAAGTAAATTGAGATGGGTAATCTCTACGCATTTTTTATTAAAAGGGAAAATTTCACATATAAAAATTTAACTATGACTCATTTCAAAACTAAGAAAAAAGTTTAAAATTTCAAAAATTAGATATTATTAAATTTTATTTATGAAATAATTAATTAAATATATTAAGATCGCAATTTCATATAATTTGATCACAAATTATCGAATTAATTGGTTATTAATTTTTCTCGCTCACAATTAAAATATTTAGTTGGTCACATTATTTCTCAATTACGAATAAAAATTTTTATAGGTCACAATTCACAAATTTTATGGATCACAACTTGTTTTTTTATCACAAATTATAAATTTTATAAGTCGCGACTTATTTTATGGTCACAAAATATCAAATTAAGAGCAACTCCAAAATACTCTCTAAACATGAGATGCTTTCTATCTTAAAGAATCAACATTAAAAAATTATACTCCAACAGACTCTTTAAATTAACATTTTAATTTAAAGAGTGAGTTTAGCTCTCCAAATTTAAAGAGTGGGTTTGACTATCCAAATTTGGAGAGCCGAACTCATTTTTTATAATTAAATACATTAAAAAAAATTTCAATTTTCAATGTAGGATAGTAATAAAATAACCTAAAGAAAAATTAGTTAAAATAAAAAATAATAAATATTTTTTGGGAGTAGTAAAATTAAATGTTAAATGTAAAGAATTTGTTGGAGTATTTCAAAATTTTAACTCTCTAAATTTATAGATGCTCTCCAAATGATAGAATGTGCTCTTCAAAAAATAAAGAGTTTGTTGGAGATGTTCTAAGTAAAATATTTTATAAGTGTTATAGATTAAAATTAGATTTTAATTTGTACCAAACATGACCTAAGAAAGTTTCGCTAATAATTGCTACTCTATTTGCACGACTATAACCTATAGGAATAGAAGTCTTATTCTATTTATATTAATGCTAAGATGGTAAGATAAAATGTTGTTCTTAATTACACTAAACAGTCAGTCAAAGATACATTTGTAATTTATTTGTTTAATGTGCATTGATGCTTGATTGGTGTGAACATTAGAATATGTTTTAAAATATAAAGAGATTGTTGGAGTATTTCAAAATTTTAACTCTCTAAATTTATAGATGCTCTCCAAATAATATTATATGCTATTTAAAAATAGAGTCTCTTGAATATACTCTAATTGCTCACAAATTATATCTAAGTAACAAATTATTAAATTATTGGTCACAAATTAATTGGTAACAAATTATTTTTTGTCACAAATCAAAAATTTTACATGTCACATATTACTTATTGATCACAAATTAACCAATTTATTGGTCACAACATCGAAATAATTATCACATCGTCCAAACTCCATCGCCATAGCCATCGTCTTCGCCGCCGCCACACCACCACTATCACAACCTACAATGCACTCTCGCCTTCACCACTTAGAATGCACCACCATCATCACAGCTTGCAACACAAACCAATCAGTACCACAAACACCACCTGCACCTACATTGCACCATCGCCACCACAACTATACCTCAATCCACAATCATCGAATAATCCAACATTGATGAAATGAGATCGAAAGAATTGAATACCAGATCTACAGGTTGTTCTCGATTCATTGATCCCCGAATATAATCTACTTTATCCTCTATCTTGCCGGAATACCACTCGCTATCACTATCACTTCACCACATGCGCCCATCAGAATCTCCCACACGTCTAAAATAGCATTGGAATCTCAGATAACCACAACCAACAACCACAAACACAAACCAACACCACAAACACAATCATATGTGACTAGAGAAAAAATGGAGAGGCTGCCCAATCTATAGCGCTGATGGGGGAACGATGATCGGCGCCTCACAATATGCAGTGCCTCGCGCAGCGAAGTCGCCCGATCCACAACCAAACTATTTCGCGTTGCTGTTTGGGTTTATCAACACCTTTAGTTGCACCGGTCATCGTGTGCAACTCTCATTGCTGGCAAGAGGTTAGAGAGAGGGTGAGAGAGAGAGAGATAGTTAGGGTTTGTGATTGAAATTGTGCATGGTAGAACGAATTAATTTTTGAATTGTTTTATTTAGTAAAAATATTATATATATATATATATAAACAGTTGAGATCCATATATCATTCCAAAATCAAAGATCAAAATCTGATCATTTATTATATTCAAAATTTTAATTTGTGTTATTAATGTTTTGGGGATTACACTTTATACTTGAGTGTTTAATCCTTACAAGACTTGATTAATCTTTCAAAACATTTGCCGAAAACCCTTAAACATTTCCATCAATTCGGAAATGAGGCAAATTTAGTTTGATGACAGCGTCAATCGTTCAGGGCCTTCGGTGTTCATTTTATCNAAATCGCAGAAAATCCCCCTATTTGAAACATTTTATGTGAAAAATCCCCCCTACAATTGCCGTTAAAAACAGTAAAAATATCAAAATTAAAAAGTAATAATTGCAATTTTAGTATCCAAACTTTTTATTTTTTATTTTTACAAATTATACTCGAACTTTTAAAACTTTATTTTTCACCCCGCCTCACTTCATCTTCTTCCCAAAAACTTTATCATTTTATTTAATCACTTCCAAAATCCTCCTAAATCCCTCACCCCCAAATTCATCATTTCTTCTTCTCATTCCAAATATGGATCTTTGGGGTGAGGGATTTAGGAGCTAAGAAAAGTGCTTTTGACTACCAATTTAAAGTTTCTTAAAAAGATTTTATTTATCTTAAGCATTTTTTTTTTACTTGTATGTATACTTGAAATAGAAATAATTATAATGTATATCTTTTTCTGTCTTTCTTTTCAGTTTATTCTATAGAAGCTTGGTTAAAGTTTAATCTAAAAATCAGTGGGTGACAATCAGTATTCTTTCTCTCTTCCCACTTTTAGATATGCGTTCATCCACTGTGTGTGTTCTAAATTCATTTTAATTTCAATATAAAATAGTTAAATTGCACTTTTTTGAGCGCATGTGAATATTGTCTCTATTAAATTCTGTATATGCGTGTATTGATTATAATTTTTCATTGTTAATGAGAAGAAATGATAAATTTGGAGTGAAGAGTTTAGAAGAATTTTGGAATGAATTAAATAAAATAATAAAGTTTTGAGAAAGAAGGTGAAGTACGGTGGGATAGAAAATAAAGTTTTAAAATTTTGAAATTGTATGTGGTATATAAAAAAATGAGTATAATTTGCAAATGAATAATAAGTTTGGACACTAAAATTGCAATTATTACTTTTTAATTTTGATATTTTTATTGTTTTTAATTGAAAATCTGATGGTAGGAGATTTTTCTTACAAATTCAAATAATGAGATTTTCCGTAATTTTCAATAGGCTGGAAGTATATCACAAATGAAAATTTTTCTAAGAGGGTTTTATAGTTATTAAACAATTATTTTATTGTCTTTAAAATAATTATTTCAAGTGTGTAAGATAAATTATTAATTAGGAATAAAGATTTAAAACTTTCAAGAAACTGTTTTTCATGTTAGAATCAAAGGTAAATATGCATAATGCATTATAAATGAATTTTTTTCTTCACATGGTTAATCAGGTTCGGTTTAATTTTCCTCTTTATTGATAGTACCTATTTCTTTAGCCATGCAAACAAACTACAAAGAGCAGCACTACACATAAATAAAATGACCAGAACAAACTTATTGGGGACCCATTTGGTAACTCTTTTAAAAGTCAAAAACTGCTTACAAGACTGAAAAAACTACTTTCGAAGCTGCTTAAATAATTTGACTAAAAAAGCTTTTAAAGAAAGTTAATCTAAAATAACTTCCTCAAGAAGCTCTTTTACAAGAAATTAAAAAGTAAGAGGAAAATCCTTCCAAACGAGCCCTAAATAAACTTTTTAACGTCAACTGAATCAATGTTGAACGAATTATAGGCAACTCAGGCAAGTTCCAATGGAGGCAGAGACTCAAAACACAATAGTTTACAAATGCCTCGAGGAAAGCTATAATAGGAAGCACAGATTGAGCCGATTACAGTGGCCGAGTCACTCATGGTGTGCCTACCAAAATTGTTATGCCTCGTTCAAGGTGGACTGTACAGTATTCAACGGGGTACTAAAGAAGAAAAAGGAACTAAAATCTCTCTATTATCCTACCTAAACTAGGTAACAAACATGCCTTAAAGTAAGCAGCTGTCACAAACCAGACATTCAAGTTAAAGAAAAAAAAAATAAAAATGTACCTTAAGATGCAACATTTCAAATCATGAAAAACTATGCTATATATTTTCCTTTCCTATGAATTAGTACAACTGCAGAGAGGAGAAGAGAGCGGCTATCCTTTTCCCATTATGCACTACAACATTCCAGAATACTAAAAGTGAACTCTTGAATACTCCATGTCGCACAAGTGGCTGCAACAAAGAGAATGGTGACCTTATCAGGGAGACGTCTTCCAATCAAATTGAAGGTTATTGAAACCATTAACTGCCTCAAGACCACCAAGTAGTTGGTTTCCTAGATCCTGCTGCTGCTGATTAGCGCTTTGATCTCGTGCCATTGTCATGTCCCCTTCTCTTCCATTCATAGAGTTACTACCCATTGCAGCTCGAATTCCATTGGCCATGGCAGGTTGGCCAAATCCATTGCCCGCGTTCCTAAACACTCCCCCTATACCTGGATTACCATTGGCCACTCCGTTTCTTATACTAGCATTATTGCTTGTTGATAACATTCCATTAATATTTTTCACATCACTACTCACAGTCCTAATGCCTGTCATGCCACCCCCACTAAACTGGTTCGACATCAAGTCCTGTATAATTTTCTGAACAGAGCTTTGTGAATCATTTGCATCTGCATTCATGGAAAGAGTTGGCTGCCGCATAACGACATTTGGGGAATTTACAGAATGCATGTGAGCTCCATTTGAAGTTTGCTGAGGATTGTTAGATGAGGATGGTGTTGGTGATTGAAAAGGAGGACTAGTCTGAGGCTGTGGCATAGTATTTGAAGAACCCGGGGAAGGCATTTGAACAGTATTTCCTCCGAAGGGACTGTTTGCATTAGATGTCAGGTTTTGCTGTCTAGAATTCGGGTGATGAAGCCCAACAATTGTACTCGTAGAGGAATTTCCAGAAGCCATGTTCAGACTGTCATTAACACCTGGCATGTTATTGCCAGTAATAAGTTGCACTGAAGCAGCCTGGAAAGTGCTATCATTGTTTGAGTTCGGTCCCATTACTTGCCGCTGCTGCTGCGACTGTTGCAACTGACCTTGAAAACTCCCAGGTGAAGTATTTGTTCGCCTAGGAATCTTGGCCAAGCTCTCTGAAGAAAAACCGTTAGTGATGATGTTTAATTGA
Organism: Fraxinus quadrangulata; assembly: GCA_903798255.1. Taxonomy (NCBI): domain Eukaryota; kingdom Viridiplantae; phylum Streptophyta; class Magnoliopsida; order Lamiales; family Oleaceae; genus Fraxinus; species Fraxinus quadrangulata. The sequence continues at coordinate 49,243 of CAIGRB010120463.1, forward strand.
CATTAGCAATCTAGAAAAAAAGGCGCAATCAAGATTGGAGACCAAACTCTTAAAGCTCTAATAACGAAAAGATGGATTTGTATTTTACAGAATATATATTATACTGTGAATTTTGTAGAGTTGAGAGGAAACATTTGGGGTGGTTTCATGATTTAGCAACTCAGCTCTGGGTAAGGAAGAGGGACAGGAAGCCACTCATCCACGCACAATTCTTTGGTTTCTAGGTGAAAATGTCAAATAGCTTCCTTATTTCATTTCTAACTATTATACTAAACCCAAATTATAATTTTGAATTGCCTTCTAAGCAGGCAAGTATAAATCATGCCACTAATGGGAATGCCACCAGGAAGTTTTGAGATGCTCATCTCAGAACAGATAATGGATCTTTTAACCCCCAGTTTAGCAGGAAAAACTATTTAAACTTTAGAGGTTATCTTTTGTGTCATAAAAAGACAATTTCACACCCTCCTCGCTAACCCACGCATTCAACAGAGTTGGCCAATGTCATGATGCCCCAAGTCATTTACATTCAACCAAACAGATGAATTGCATGGAATTATCTTACAACGATATGTTGTTAAACAAAGTGGTAACTCAATTTTACCATTTTTTGGAAGATCAAGTAAAGGGAGAAAGACGGAAGAGTAAAATAGAAGAGGAAGGCAAAAGAACAGAATAACTTCTGGTTCCAAAATGAGCACAATCTTCATTGTTATATACTTGTAATGCATGTTAAACGTTGTTCAAAATCCAGTATCAACTTGGATCAAATAAAAATTAGATGTCCAGTCCTGAGCCACTGCATCTCTATCTTTAACACTTCAGAGAATATCAAAGGAAATGCTCAAGTCAACTCAACTATGTTTATTTAGGCTAAAGTTGGGCATATTGATCATGTTCTTCCATTCAGATCCCTCAACGGCCATTAATCCACAGTCCACAAAGAATCTTGTGTTTTCTTATCACCTCATTCCATTTCATCTTTGTTTAAACTTTCAAGATTCGTGCAATTATATCTCACAGCCTAAATGTCGCATCAAGTGGTCTGCCCAGACCATCTTAATCTCCTTTCTCCTCGTTTATCTTCTGCTGTTATACTAGCACCATTTCATGGTTATATTCATTTCTCATTCTCCATCTCAACATTTTCATCCGCTGCATAACATCAAAGATGACATAACATATAGCCAAAACTACTGTTCTATTTCCTTTCGGTTTAGAGTTTTGCAATTGATGTAGATCTTAAAGACTCCCTTGAAAAACTTTGCTAAACTCTTCCAGTTTAAATTGTCTTTTTACGATAAATTGATAGAATGGATCCAAAGAAGAAATCAAAAAAATATTAAGCTTACCCATAGGACCAGCGCCATTTTCACGGCTATAATCAATCAAATCTTTCATGCTATTTACCACTTCAGATATCTGCAATGTTGAGAAAAGAAATATCAGGCAAACAGTCATCCATAAACACTGACAACTAAATGATTGTAGCAATATTGCATAATCTCATCTGCATCACGATATACCAGGACACCGCATCTTGTTTTCTAATTGTTCAAGGAATTGGAAAATAACTCTTAATGTAGAAAAAATTTGCCATTATTTTTTTTCATGTACAAGTATGCAACAGACAATACAGATGTAGCCGTATGCAGACAGACATTTGCTATGCACAAATACAAACATATAGTATCAACTGCAACCATACCCCATATGATGATACGAATAATAAGTATTGTTGATTGGAAAAAGATCAATCAGCTCCTGAATTTGTAATGAAACAATTACAAAGCCATACTTCCAGTCAACTATGAAGAAAAACGTCGAAGTTCCCTAAGCTATTCTATGAGGTACACAAAGATCATAGAACTATAGGTAATCCTGCAACCTACCTGGCTACCTTAGCGGCAGATCATAAAATTTTTAACTGACTCAATATTTCCATACAACCTCAGGCACCAATAACTGTTAAAAATTGTTCTTCCTATAAATTCTATCTTTAAACAGAATCAAATCCTGATCCATGCTTATCGTGGTATAAAAAATGGAGAACATTCGAAAGGGAAGGAACTATTTGATCGTAAGCACAAAGCACGAGCATGCGTTTCTTCTGTTGATTAGATTTTTATCGGGTGGTGGAGTTTCTTTTGATGTCATCAACAATTAGACAGACCCGTGGGCAACGACTTCAGAAAACTCAAGACACTTGTGTCTTCTGGTCTCATTTTCCATGCACATCAACCGATCCAAAAGACAAACTGTTCTTTGCTCAAACTATCTGAAGCGCAAAAGATCACTTGGAGCAAAGTGTTCACTTATCATCCCAGGATTGAAATTGTTCAAAATGGACTTGAACCACAGGAAAAGCTGTAGACTAGTCAATGGAGATCCAATTAAAGATATTATATGAAGACTATCCAGGTTTGGAAAAACAATTAGGATTTAGTTTTATATATTATATTAAATTATGTTATTTGTTTCCTACTTAAATTAGACTCTGTAAAACCCTATAACATGAGGGTTAGTACTTTGTTTTACTTACACTTTGACATTGAATAAAAACACAGTTTTCTCCCTTCAATAATTCTCTCCTCACTCCCCCATTTCTCGTGTGTTGCTCTCTATCCCCTTCCCTTCTCCTCTTCCCCTTTCTCCTTCTTTTCTTGTCTCTTGTCTCTTCTATAATTCTGGTTATTGTTAGGTTGCATCCATGATCACTAGTACATTAAGAGAACAAGACTCAAGGAATTAAAGGCAGAGAAATAAACGAACATGCAATGACAAATTAGTACTTTTTTTTTCACATGCTTATTTCAAATCTCCCAAAATGAGATACAATAGGTGTTAACAGGACGTCCAGTTCCTGAAAGGAAAATTTGTTGATGTGAAGCATTAAGCCCGTTACCTGTAGGCATCGAACATATCGCTTTGTACATCCCAAATCATGCACCAACGGAACTTCCAAAGCTTTTGCCACCTGTCGAGCTGATGCAACAAACCTACGAATTAAAAATTATAGGTAAATAATCATGATAAAGTTTGATGATGGCTTGAATAAGTAAGCCTACACTTAAATTATATATCAATCAAGCACGTACATTATATATCAATCAAGTGATGTTTATTTTAAGGGGGATCAATTCATTTAAAGAAATCAGCACCTATGGATCCTATTCCTGACTATACCATTAATATTGACCAATTTTTAAAAAGGCTTAATCAAGCACCGAGGCGTAAGCCTCGAGGCGCTTTGAGGTGTAAGCCTCAAGATAGACTAATAAATAATTCAAAATAACATAAAAGTACAAACATATACTCATAATAAATCACATGCGATCTAAAATATCCACAGTAAAACAAATTAACAAATTAAAAGTGTAGCTTGCAAATAAACATAAATAAATCAATAAAAGAAAAGAAAATAGCCCAGGAAGTTAAGGCGACTAATAGAATGTGCGGAAAATGCAAGACAGAAAGGCAAACAACTTAGTCATCTTGAGGCGTAAGCCTCACAAATGGCACCTAAGGGGTGGGATTTGATGTATTTTATGAAAGCCTCACGTGAGGTGGGATTTGAGGCATAGGCATCAAATAGTTTTTTAAATAGTAAAACTGAGAATAAGAATAGATATTTTTTGTAATCACGATAATGTTTAATAAGTATAATGACTTGAATAAGCAAGTGTATATGTATGTTATGTAGCAATAAAGTGAATTTTGTTTTAATGCGAATCAATTCAATAAAAGAAATTAGCGTGTACTGTCCCTATACCAGAATATTACATCAATATTGAGAATAAAAATAGATGCGGTGTCCAAATACTTTCCAGTTTTAGTTATTTCCTAAATTCTCCTCTCACACAAGCATAAAAAAGTTAACTGAGATAGAAAAACACAGCACATCAGAGTTTAAGCCCACATATCATTACCAAGAAACCCTCAAACTATAAATTGGTAATAGCTGCCCAAAGAGTCCTACATAAGAATGTTAAAACCTGATGTTTAAAAAATATATTTACATCTCTCCTATCTTTAATCTATCTTTGAAGAACAAAATAATTAGGTGGCAAAGGATTGGCACCTTGAAATTCGAACTCGAGAAATTTCAATTCAAATCTGACTGGATGCTTCCAAGTCCATGATACCAAATAAATGACAAATAAGAAACATATTGTTTCTAACAATCTCTCTCTAGTGTATTTGTCAAAGAAATGAAAAAGATAGCTCGAAATAATGGATCAGGTGGCATGATCTCCATAACAGACTTCTATTACCCGCTGACATTACACGAATTCTCTCTAGTTTAGAGAGAAAATATAAAATCATTCAGAGTTCCATAAATGAATGGTTTACTTAGTTTATCTTCCCTTCCATACCAAATAACATCATATATTATCTAGGTTCTTGTCCCATATCTGTTAAATGCAATTGACACCCACGTAATTGTGGTCCTTCATGAGTCACTGATCCATTTAATCCAAAAACTGTATAAATAACAACTTACTATCATTACCAACATTCATTTCTCTAGAGAGAAGCAAAAGGAGAAATTGTTGAAGCCCTCTATTGGAGCTGAAGTTTAATCACAAATGAAGCCTAGACCTAACTACATTCTTTTTAGACAATGAGCTTGTCTCGAGCACATATTAGTTAGTAGCTATGTCTATTATCTGTTCAAATGTTTTTACATGGTTCACAGAAGAATACAATAAATACAACCAAATACATGATCTGCATAATTAAACGGAAGAATAATATCAGTTGGATCCTGCTGCAGCGTCAGCAGTCCTCAGTGATCCACATTAAGACAAGATAGGCCAGCGGGGGAATTCCTTGATTCATGCCTCATTCTTTCTTTTCTTATGAAATTGATGGTTTCAGCGACTCCTGCGACTTTAAAATCTCGAACCTCAGAGGTACAAAACTCCTTCCCTTACTAATGTTCAATTGAAGCAGAATAAAATGAGTCCCAGTAATTCAGTATCTTCCCTTATTATCCGAGCATTGTCAAGAAAGGAAAGGTGAGACAGGTCTCATATCCATTTCAATAATTCCTTACTTTCTTGCTTACACATCTATACACTTAATGTTAGTAGACCTAAATATTTTCTGATAGCTTATACATAGAAAGTAAGTACATATGAATATTTTTATAAAACTGCATTTTAACAAGTTAACCAATTATAAAGCAATCAGTACATTCATCCTGTCATTGCTATATCACCAGGAGGTCTTTTTGATAATGGAATAGGGCAAATCCAGCCTATTGATAATATTAAATGTATCTATTTACTGTACATAAGCATATATGAAGCTCTATTACAAGTCTCGTGTAAATAACAAGTTAAACTCACATATTGCAGTTATTTTGTAATTCAGAAACAGATACATTCGATGATCCATTCTGGGTTGCAGCCTGGTATTTTTGGGCAGCAGCACCAAGTTGGCTAACCTGCATTGCATATCAACATTGTGAGATATGATTATAGTACCACGATGAACACATGAATGGAAGTGTACCACATGGTGCACAGTGGTAGCCAAATTAACAATATAGAAGACCTGAAACCATAAAGCAGCAGTGGGCACATACAAATCAGAAGCTGGAAACTACAGACATGTAACTCAAAGATTGCCCAGACCGGCAGACAGAAGTAAATAAGGTCAATGTACAAGAAGATGTTACCGAAACTACGATGGTAAATCTAGACAACTAGAACAAGATTTCAACACCATAACTACAATTAACTGACGTTATTCTCTTAGATGACCCACTTTCAGTTTTATACGTGTTTCTCCCAATATAAAAATTTTGGAAGATTGTGAAGCAAAGAATGGAACGAGTTTAAATACAATATGCAGTACTGATGGCAAGAAACAATTACAATATCATCTTCTTAGTCTCATAAAATCACTTCAATGTAAAAAAAATGTCTTGCAAACTACGACGTGAATTGATCTACCACCAGAACAAGCTTCAAATAAGAACATTTCAGTAGTCTACTGACAACCATTTATACAATTTACAAAATATCAGAGCTAACTTACAAGTTGGGAAAAATAAGATCATCTTGTCACTCAAAAGAATTTTAAAGCGTAAAATGTGTCTCCCCGCCTTGATTACACACTTGAAATGACGTGAAATAGTTGTATACACAGACTTAATAACAGCGGGTGGGTTCAAAGTCTAACCTGCGGTATGAGCAATCTTCTAGGAATAAGCTCTTCATGACGCCGAGCACAAAACTCCCAGGAGCATATCTGCCAAAGCAGAGTTGTAAACAAAATATTAGGCCCATAGTTCTAAAGCAAATGTAGAAAAAATGGGTTATAGTGTAACCTTGAGGTCTGGAGAGAACACAATTCGAAGTTGACCATCGCGAACAACACGAAGTTGCTCAAAGACACTCTCTTGGGTAGCTTTTGAATAATCTAATACAATTTGTCCAGAAGAATTCTGATACTCCTTGGGCATATCGACATAAAGTAGCTCTTCCAAAGTACCACTTTCATATTTTATCTTGTAAAGTCTAGGCAGAACCTCGACAGTAGCCTCTGGAAAAACACATAAGCAAACATCAAGCACTGAATTAGTTCAATTCATTTGTTTACCTCTTGTCATTCATCCTCTCTTTTCTGCTTGCTTTTGGTTTTTTTCCTTTATTTTTCTTCTTTTCAATGGATGGGTAAGGGTTGGTGTTACCAGTGGGTGGGATAGTTTAAACAAGCCAAAATAGGAAATCTCAGCAAAGAATACGTCAAGAGAAATTCAATCCCAAATGTCCCCATAAAGCAATATAATTGTAAATAGAACACTACAAAATACAAGCTATCGCACAACGGGAAAAGAATTTATAATAACATCTCAAAATCCAGCAGGAATCATACCAAATCCGCGCCCAGGCTTGCGATTGCATATTTCACAGTGCCAAACATCCTGCATACATGTCAATAATGATTAAACAGCACATCAAAGAAACATAAAAGATAGATAATAACAAATTGGAGAGCTACAAATGATATACAACATTTGCCTCTGAAATTATTATTGTTAAAAGTACCAATAGTAGCATAACTAGAACAGTACAGTCCTGGCAGAAGTCAAAACATTATCCTGCCTACAGTCCAACAGACCTGAGGGAAAACTCCAGCAGCTTGACGGCCACTTCCATACATGGAAACACACCATTTTTTCTTGGCATTGGGAGCAAAATACTCGGCAACAAATTTTCTCCAGAACTCGATATTATTGTCCTACAAAATAAGTTCACCATCACTGCTGCTCGTGAACTCATATAAAATCTATCCAACAAAAGACTGTATCATAACTTTCTTTCTCCTGAAAAGTGAATAACTTAGCTAAAATAATATCTTACTCCAGGTCTGTGCTGTTGCTGATACATATAATGTGTTAATCGCCGAGCACACATCCCAGGCTCGTACACTGGTTTTACAGGAGATCTAATTGGCAAATTTGGTTGAAATTGTGCTTGTAATGTGGGTCTTTGTTGAGGCATAGCCTTCAATAGTTGCTGTTGTTGCTGATGTTGGAGGTGCATTAGCCTCTGTTGATGCAAGATCTGTGCAGCTGCAGCCGCCTGAGGGGACTGTCTGGATATGAGGAGCTGCTGCTGCTGCTGCTGCTGCTGCTGCTGCTGTTGCTGATGTAAAAACAATGACTGTTCTGAATGTTGAGGTTCCATCTTGACAGGAGGCATGCTTCTGATACCTTGCATCTGCTGTGGCTCCAATTTTACAGTACCAAGATTTCGGAAAGTTTGCAACTGCTGTGGTGTTTGATCATTCATCACTTGTTGCTCCAGCTTAACAGGTCCTACGCCTCCTAGTCCAGCTCGCATCTTGTGGAATTGCTGCTGCTGCTGCTGATGCTGTTGTTGGGGGTTGCTGGGAGCAGAAAACTGCTGCAACTGATGCTGATTCTGTTGAAAATTTTGGGGATCAAATTGTTGGGCTTGTTGCTGTTGCTGATCCATCAACGTCTGATTGCCAGAAGGGGTTGCGTATTGTTGTTGCCCTTGAACTTGACCAGTTGAATTTTGGTTGGCTGTTATAGAAGAAGATGTATATGATGAGGAAGGAGGATTAAATCCCACTCCATTTCCAGCATTGGAAAGTGGATCGGGCACAGCCCCACCATCAACATTTCCCCGTTGGGAGCTCCCCGGTCCAGAGAGCCCAGAACTTAGACCCCCATTACCGAAAGACTGATGGAGCAACGAAGAAACATTAGGCACATTCCCAAGCATGTTAATACTGTTAAACTGGGTGTGTGGCAATACTAGAGACACAGATGAATTCTGGGAAGGCATCCCACCCCCCTGACCACCCAACAAACCCGAATTAGAACGCAGTAGTGAAGGCTGAACAGGCCGGGTTCCTCCACCAAGAGGAGTTGAAGGCCCTCGTGGCACCATTTTTTGCCCAAAAAACACAGTACAAGACTTAGACACTTGTTAACAATAATCTTAACCCTCCACCACTGTAGACTGTAACTGCAAAAGAACACAAAATGTCAATAATTCGACGGTATCCAAAGGAAAAAAATTCAAAAGATTTCTTCTATAACAAAACAAATGGAGAAGCCCCGCACCTAAACCCACATTTTTTTTTCATCATATCGAACAGAACAGAAAAAAAAGAAAAAAAACTTTGGCTCTGGACATCCTAATTTGCCTTCTTTCAGCTAACTTACTACCTTTGGCTGCCTCTGCATCAGTCTCTGCAAAAGTAGTCAGGTTCAAGTCAAAATTCTCTTTAAAATTAGAGAGAATAATAAACCCCAAAAACAAAAAAGCAAAGGAGCAAAACGTAACAACACAGAACGTCTACTACACTAAAAAAGGCATAAACAATATAATTAGGGAAACATAAAATCCCCAATTTTTGAAATGTTATAACCTAAAAATCAGATTTTTAGCCTATAAACAGAAAAATTAAAGCTTCAGAACAACAAAAGTAATAATAAAAAAAACTTCAACGGTGATTACTTACGATTCTGAAAGAAATAATAATTCGTGAAGTTAGAAAAGAAGAAAAGAAACTCGATCGAGCCCTAAAACATGTATACAAGGCAAAAAAGAAAACAACATAAATCCAGAGCTTCACTTCCATTACACCTATAAACACACATGTATACTAAAATATCAAAACAAACAATAAAATAGTTCCAAGAGGAACTGGTTAGAAGAAAAAAAAAAGTAGAAAATTGAAGAGTATAGACTTACCAAATTATGATTTGAAGAGTGGACTCTCTTAAAAGTTACCGGAAATTGAAATTGATAAAAATTTTAAGCTGTCATTACTCTTTTCTTCTTCTTATTCATCATTAATTAATTTAATATAATTCAATCAAACCCAAATCAAGAATCGAGATACAGTAGGTTTCACGTATATGCATACGTATACTCGTCAAAGTCTACCCAAAATCCTGATTCTAGAGAGAGAGAGAGTGAGTTTCTTGAGTTAACAGGCTGCACTTTTTGAGAGAAATTGGGTTGGGAGGGGTGGGGGGTGGATTGCAGGTTTATATCGCGGACGTGAAAAAAGTATTGAATCGGACTGAATTTTTAGTTGACGAATTTATTTTAAAAGGACCTTAACTTAAATGTGCATTCTAAATAAACATTTGTCACTGTTTAATTGCAACGAATTCCATGAAAAATGTCACATTCAAAAAAAATAAATTTTACTTTGATCATTTGATTGCAACATGAAAATAAAAACCGAATTTCAAGGTACAATCATTTTAAACTGCACTTTATTTGTTTTCATAAAAAATGAATTTCTATGAGTTTGATGGATATTTATTTTTCAACTAACATGGAATTGGAATTTCTTTCCACATTTACCTATCAAACAAACCCTTAAAGTAACTCTACATAGAAAAAAAATTGTTTAATAAAATATTTTCTGTAAGCCGATCAAATATCAAGACAATGTTGCTTTAGTACAATACAGTTATAACTCAATATTGGACGGTAGTTATTTCGTGTTCTCGCTCTCCTTGCATCCACAATGCCACCCCTATTGCATATCCCTTCTAAGTTGCATCATCTACCACGTGTACTATTTCGTTTTATGCATTCTGTGGGGTCATCTCTTCCATTGCCCTCCTCCTCCCTCTCCCCATCCCCATCTCCATCTTCCTCTTCCTCTTCCTTTTCCTCTTGAACTATGGTGCTCTTCTTGCCCTCTCCCAATTGCAATAAGTATTTCCATCTATTTTTGTGTTAGGCTTCCTTTGCCTTGTCAATTTTGGTTTCTTCAATTTTTTGGTCGTTATAGTCGCTCGATGTGTCCCCTATTATGTGGATGGAAAAAAGAAAAAACAATGAGGTTGATNAAGTAAACGCGTTTTTCATTTTTATATTTTGAGAAATATTTTTTCAAAATGACAAACATAACGCATTTTCAGCAATTTCAAAACAGACACTCAAAACACAAAATGAATTCAAAACTCAAAATTGAAACACGAAGAGAACAACCCCTTAGCCTCTAAAAGTATATCTAATAGACTTTTTATTTTTAGAGAGCATATTCTATCATTTGAAGAATAACTATAAATTTAGAGAGTTAAAATTTTGAAGTACTCCAACAATCTCTTTATATTTAACACTTAATTTTATTACTTCTAAAAAATATTTATTATTTTTGTTTATCTTTTATTTTAACTAACTTTTCTTTAGATTATTTTATTATTTTCATACATTGAAAATTGAAACATTTTGAATGTATTTAATTATAGAGAGTGAATTTGGCTCTCCAAATTTGCAGAGTCAAACTAACTTTCTAAATTAAAATGTTAATTTAAAAAATCTTTTGGAGTATGATTTTAAATATTAACTTTTTAAAATAGAGAGTATCTCATGTTTAAAGAGTTTCTTGAAGATGCTATAAGAAAACGTTAAGCTCAGGTTCGACAATCTTTTTTAAAAAAAAATCTCTAACTCATTTTTAACCACATTCTCAAAATAAAATATTGTGCACGTAAATAAAAAAATTCTTACTTTTTAACCACACATTCTTAAAAAAATAATTCACTATTTCAAAACACATTTTACCTTTAAAAGAAAAAACTCTTTATAATGGTTATAAAATAGAGTCTAAATCCAATGTTAAGCAATTTTAGAATTGATTAGTCGGAGTTGAGCGTGCATTACACGTTATTCTGAAATACTTTATAAGTGTTGTAAAAGTAATATTTGATCATCCATTTATCCTTTTGATCTAAATGTGAGATAAATGCAAGCATAAAAAATGTTAATTATTATATATGCATGTAAATAGTGAAATGCATACTTGAATGTAAATATTGGAATTATAACTAAATGTATAAATGAAGATGAATGACAAATACGATATATGAATTAATGTGAATGTTAATTAATTTAAAATTAATAACAATGAATATATACGTGACAATGAATGTTAAATCTTTTATATTAAATGAATATAATTTAATTTTCAAGAAATTGAATGCTAATTAACACGCGTGACTTGAATAATGAATTGTATTTTTGAATGTGAAATTCTAATTAATATTATTTAAATGAATGTAAATGTTAATTAATCGAGAATTAATAGCAGATGTTAATATTAATTAAACAAATGTGAATATTAATTAATTGAGAATTTATTACAATATTTAGTACATTTTGTAAATTGAATACATATTGAAAAATGAAAATTAAGATATATTTGAAATAATTGAATTGTAATAGAATTATAATCGTCAAAAAATAATTATCACTTAATGTGATATTTAATTTAATATATTATAGATGGCTCAAAATCAATGTGTTGAAGGTCCACTGGACATTGATATTAAAAACATAAAGAATTATATCAAGTCAAAGGTTCATCATCAAATGAATAAAAAGACAAAACAGATTCTTAATTTTATAAGAAATGAAGTATTTTGTGAATAGCTAGATTTAATAATCTTTTAAACTGTTTTGCCATTTGAAATAATGCCCTTTAGACAGGTTCAAGAACATGGATAGAAGTGACATGATGGTGTGGCAGACAATGATTGAGTGCTATGTTTTTTCTTATCAAACTATGCAATTATGTGTCAACAAGTGTCTTTCTATTTTTTAACATGTTATTGAGCATGTTTGTATCGCATGCTTGTACCATTTGAGGCAATTTACACACAAGTGGATAGGATTTCAGATTGATTTTCCGATTTTCCAATCAAATTGACTACTCTGAACAATAAAAACACGTCATTGTAATCTTTTTTAAAGTGTTTCTAAGTTTTTTTATTATACGTAGATTTGTATGTTTAGAAATAAAAATCAATTTATTTGTTCCATTTTCAAAATATTTTATATATCCGGAGTATAAATTATTGGTTGGGTTTGTTTGGTGGAATTTTTTTATTTTTCATGTCTTTTGCATGGAATTCTAGTTGAAGCAACATGGACCTATATGATGTATAAATTATGATAGGATAGTATCTCCCAGATGAAGTGGCCACACCAAAACCTTTGGTGAAACATTAATCTTGGCTTTAAAAGAGGGAAGAATTGGCATTTTGAATGACATCAAAATTTTTAATAACTAGGATATAATAAAATAATATAGTCGAGTGTAGTGTGCTAACTCCTAGTAGTCGTGCTAATCTCATGGCAATTGTTCTCCATATCAATTTTTGCTGATGACTTGTTGTATTTGAGCTTATAGAATTTGCAAACGGTCATTGGAATGTAGTATCACATTGCACTTTGTTAGAAGACACTTATTTATATAATTTCTCATATTCGTCAAATTTTCAACTCTCATATGGTTATACGTCTTTCATGTAACTAGCTCAAGTTACATTTATGCTCATCTTATGTTGAGAGCACCGATTCTCCTTATCAATTATATAGGTTTCAATAACGCACCACATAACAAATTTTATGTTCGTCATGCAAGCCACTTTAAATTTTGGCTTTGGTTAGGTGCATTTTCTTTGTAAATCAATCGAGCATGGGCACGCATACATTTTAAGCTTTACTTGATATGTCATAATAGTATGATCACGTCGAAGATGATTTCATACATGGATTCTTCCTATAATTAGTTCATTACTCCTAATTAATTACTTGCATTTAATGATGTAAAATTATCTATTTTGGTTAGACTCGCTTAACTTGAGACTCCATCAAAGTTGACGATTGAATAAATATTTAGTCAGTTATATAATCATTTAACTTTGGTCATATTATTGAACTTGTCAAAATGTGATTTTGGCTTAAAATTTACCTGAGGTTACTCGTATCTATAACATGTAATGTTTTTTAAATCTTGTATATTGCCATGCAATCGCTTCAAACAACTACCTGCTTTCAGAATACCTTAATATATTTTTAGGAATCAAATAATACACACCACTGCCCTCCTAGTTGGGTTCCATTTAAATTAAATTCAATTTTGCTCCGTATCATCTATTATAACAAATAAATAAATAAGTTCGTGCCTAAGATCACTAGACATTTCACATCAAATTCAGTGCAGGTTTGGCCAACTTTAAAAAAATTAAAATGTAAATGGGCATGTTAAACATAAATAATTTTGTTATTGGACAAAATAAATAAATATATGTTTTTACTCAAAAGTAGTAATAAAGCAACAAAGTCAAAATAAATATATGTTTTTACTCAAAAGTGATAATAAAGTAACAAAGTCAAGCATATTGAAAATGAGAATTATGTACAGTAATTTTTAACCTTAGTTAAGCGTGCCTCAACCCATTTATGTTCTAAAACTTTTATGAGTCATGAGAACTTGTACATCATATTGAAAGTGAAATACTACCAATGCAAAGACTCACGTAATCACGTTTAAGTTAGTTATAACAAATTATTAAACTCGTTTGATCGCAATCTAGAGATTTTATCTATTCCATGCTATCTAATGTGTAGTTTGAATTGAGTTAAAATAACCATCTAATATGTACACATATTTGATAATGAAATTTAGAGTGTGTTTGTCATTCATTATTGGGAGAAAAATAGAATAATGAATAGTATTTTTTAGAGAATACGCGGTTGATAAGTAAAGGTACTTTACTGGTTTGTGTGTAGAATATTTTATCAGGTCAATGTGTAGAGGAGAATTTTGTTGTAGTAAATAATTTTTTGGAATAATGGTAGACAAATATGATCTTAATTCTGAATATTTGTGATCAGATACTATGTTGAGTCACTTAAAATTTTAGATTGTTGAGAGAATGGTAAATTTATTTATTTATTTATTTTTCTTGCATTCCTGTCGTTAAATTAATTTTACGGTAATTACAAATTTATATCTATAATAATACAAAATTATGGCCTTTTTAAGTATATAATTGAATTCACTAGGCTAAAGGATTTGGAAACTATGTTCGTTTAAGCGTCATCAATCGTGACCGTTGAAGAGTCTGTCACTCTTACCAGTGAAGTGTCCATTTCCCCCCACTCCAATCACCACTCATCAAAGGCATTCAACACTCGTTTGATCCATATTATTTTCAAAATATAATTTTTTACTCTCGTATTTTTCACTACATATTTTTAAATATAAAATTATATTACACGTAAATTCAATTTTTTTTAATTTGTTAACCATGCTTTTTTCAACAAGTCGCTATTTCGAAGCATTTTTATCGAAAAATGGGCTCAAACATGCTCTCAAACGATGACCATCACAATTTTTCAAAATCTGAACAAGGGCATTTATGTCATTAAAGTTTAAAATGGTGGTAGTTATGACGTAACTGATGAGATATGGTGTTGTAGGAATTCATTTATACTTGGCCCAGGTATGAAAGAATTTGTATTTATTTATTTATTTCTTTTTGGAAATAATGAGTTTTTAATAAAAATAAGAATTTTTTTTAGATTTATATGAAAAATATTTTATTGTGAAATGTATTGTTGAAAATGAGTAGATTTGAGATCTACTGTCCAATTTGTTGTCCATAATTAATTATTGACACATTATTTCATATTAAAATATCACCTATTTTTAAGCATAAGGAGTAATTAGAGAAAAATTGAAAATGTTAGTTTAAATTGATGTGTCAATAATTAATTAAATTGATAGCAAATTGAACAGCAGATCTCTACTCAAATGAGTATGAGAGAAAAAGAATTAGAAAATGGTTGTCAAACAAGGGCTCAAGAGCATCTCCAATGTAGCCCCTGTTTGGGCTTCATTTTAAAATGTATTTTTCTTTTTCTTCTTTTCAAGCACACATTTTTTAATAAAATAATATTACACATACATTTTTTTTTAAAAAAAAAATCCTGTTTTTTAATCACACATTTTCTTTAAAAATCACTATTTCAAAATATATTCTTTTCAAAATTTTGATTTTAATGGAAAAAGACGTATTTTTATGCATTATAATCTATATGACAGATAAATAAAAAAAGTTTCAGTCCATGTGATAGTGGTATATATTGAATAGTATGTCGAGTTCAAATTTCATCTCTAATGAATTACGTTTATGACTTAAATTTATTTATTAGTAAAAAAACATGAGAGAGAGAAAAAAAAAGACAAAAATAGAAAAATATAACCAGCACGAGAGAGAGAGAGAGAGAGAGAGAGAGAGTTAAAATTTTGCCAACTCACTTCTTAGAGAGAGAGAGAGATAAAGAAAGAGAGAGTTAAAATTTTGCCAACTCACTTCTTCTGCAGAGCTTGATTCATTCGACTATTCAACTGAAACATGAAGCTAAAGCCACGAGGGTACGAGGTGAAGGAGGTCTTTATTCATGAGCAGATGCACCAATTGCATCGTCCCAATATTTTCCACTTGTCTAATTGTTGCAAAGCAATTTTCGATATCAAATTGACCCCCCTTTATGATCTAGATGGATCGCTAGACATTGTTGTCTTTTTGTTACGTTAGCTTTACAGAGTCCCAAATAACTTGCATCGAAAATAAATTTCTGAAACTCTTATCTATTTTTGCTTACGTGACACGATTTTTAAGCAATCTACTATTGAATTGGAGATGATATAACAAAGCTGCTATGCTGTTAGAGAGAGTTCGACACTTTCCTTGGCAGTACACTCATAATAGGGAAACATTTTTTTGAAATTTTTATTCACATGGGTCCCACGCGTATGTGAGTGTGTGTCAACTAATGTGGCAAAAATTTTCTAGCAAAAGACTTAATTCATGATATAAAGTGTTAATGTTTTGATTCAATGTTTGATTGTCACGTGGATAACATGTGTTATTATATTACTTAAATTTGTTAGAAGTGATAAAGATCCAATACTTAGGGACGGAGCCAGCACACGACGAGTCGGCGCGATTGCTCGTGTTGGCTCCACAAGAGAAAAAATTACACGTGTAATGATCTTTTATGTTAAATATGTAAAACTATACTAGCTTGCAACAAATGTTATTGTAGCTCGTATGATAGAGCTTTGGTTAAGCAAGTGAGAGGTACCTGGTTTCATTCCCCTCACTTCCACTTATTCTTTTAATTTTTTTAACACAATAAATAATAATTAATCAACGCGATATAATTTTGTTTTCATCAATATTGATAGGAGTATTGTATCTCAAATGGGAAGTCCTTTATCTACATGTAAGAGGCATGGGTTTTGATTCCTCTCATCTCCTCCTCTTCTTTTATTTTTTTGACACAATAAATAATAACTAGACAATTCTATATTGTTAGTTTTTGTTTTTAATAAAATTTGTTGACTCAAAATATTATTTCATACTATATATTTTTATTGTTATCAATTTATTTTGTAAAATTCAAATTTATACAATCTAAGTACTGATCTTCATTCTTTTAAGAGTTCGAAAAATATTTTTTTTGGATAAAAAATAGCTTTAAAAATCGTCGTTTTAAATATCTATTGACTCAAATTAATACTCCACAATATATACTTTTATTGTTATTTTTTATCAATTTATTTTGTAAAGCACTTTATTCTTTTAAGAGTTCGGAATATACTTTTCTTTTGGGTAAAAAATAGCAAAAAATTCACTATTTTAAAATTTATGTCTTATCGTTTAATCAATACTTTACATGTAAATTTCATCTCGTTTCGTTTAAGTTTATACAAATTTGAAATTTCATACGTATATGATTCAAAAAATGTGTTTTTATTTCTTATTATTTTGAATTGTATTGAATTATATTTTCATATGTATATAATTTTTATGTTTTGGTGTATTTATATATTGATATATTTCTTATTATTTTGAATTGTATTGAATTATATTTTCATATGTATATAATTTTTATGGTTTGGTGTATTTATATATTGATTGGAGGTTCTTTTAATATAAATTAAATATTAGTAAACAATATCGCTATAGCGGGTAGTCGTTTGATAAATGCTCGACACTCTATCCTATCTCACTCGAGTAGTTAGATCCGTCCTTGTCGATACTGCTACCCTATCCAAGGGGTACTGGAGCGTGATGATTTTTTTTCACTGTTTTATTGCCAAGTGGACGTACTAATATTGTTGGGAATGATAAAAAGAGACCAAATAACTTCATTAACAAGTTAATGATAAGATTCAGGATCCATGCTGCATGAATCAAATTTAACTAGAGCGTGATGATTTTGTTCCATTGTTTAATTAACCACGCTGATGCACTAAATTTATTGACAATGACAAAAGAGATGATATAACTTCATTTACATGTTGTCGATAAGACTCAGCTTCGATGTTGTAGGTAATAGAGCATGATGATTTTGTTTTAATGTTTGATTGCCAAGTAGATATACAAATTTGTTGACAATGACAAAAGGAGACGAAATAATTTCATTAAAAGATTATTGATAAAATTCGGATTCAATGCCGCACGAATCAAATGATACTAAATCGCGATGATTTCATTCCAATGATACTAAAGGGTGGTTGATTTTTTTTTCCTATGTTTAATTGCCACATATATAACACGTCATAATATTACCGAATTTGTTGACAATGATAAAAAGAAACGAAATAAATTCATTAATACGTTGTTGATAAGATTCAGAGTTCCATTAATCTTACTAGCGATGATTTTGTTCCAACGTTTGATTTCTACTTAGATAACAAATGATATAGTGCTACTAAATTTGTTAAAATTGACAAAAGAGATGAAATAACTTCATTAATTAGTTGGTGATGACTTTGTTCTAATATTTGATCACCATTTGGACATACTAAATTTGATTGCGAGGACAAAAGGATATAAAGTAATTCCAAAAATAGGTTACCCGTAAAATTCAATTTGATGGTGCATGAATCCGACAGTAATAGAACACGATTTCCAATATTTGACTGTCATATGTATATGCTAAATTTGTTAACAATGACGAAGAAAAGAAATAACTTCATTAGCACGTAACCGATAAGAATTGGTCTGCATGAACCAAACCGTACTAAAGCGTGATGATTTTGTTCAGATGTTTGATTTCCATGTGCATAACATGTGCCACAGTATCACTAAATTCATTGTCAACGACAAAAGAAGACTAGACAACTTTATTAATAGGTCACCGATAAGATTTGATGCTGCATGAATCTAACAATACCAAAATGTGATAATTTTGTTCCAATGTTTGTTGGCAATGACAAAAAGAGACGATATAACTACATTAACATCTTATTAATAAGATTAAGTGATGCGCAAATTCAAATGTACTCGAGCGTGAAGGTTTTGTTCCCACGTTTGATTGTCACATGAATATATTAAATTTGTTGACAATAATAAGACGAGACTAAATAAATTCATTGTTAAGTTACTAACTAGATTCGGATTCGATGCTACATGAATCCAGCGGTGCGGTACTGGAGCGTGATGATTTTGTTCAAATGCTTGATTGCCACATGGATATACTTATAATTTGTTGACCATGGCAAAATGAGATCAAATAACTTCATTAACGAGACGAAATAACTTCATCAACAAGTTGTTCCAATTTTTTTTATTGCCATGTGCATAACACATGCCATAATGTGTCATATCTGGTTTGTTAATAACTTGGACGTGCCTGCATGTAAAAGAGAGAATGTGGTGTACAATTTAATTTGTTTCAAGTAAATTAGGGTTATATCTGTAAAATGGTTGTAGTATATTTATCAAAAGAATAATGATATTTGTAATCATTCACTACTGTAGTTATCGTACGTGACATACACGTGACAGTTAATGATTTGATGATGTATGAGACAATAAAAAACTATCACATTCATGTATCAAATCACTAATCGTCACATGTGTGTCACGTAAGACAACTACGATAGTGAGCGATTACAAATAATATCACTCTTATAAAAAAAATACCTTTTAATCAATGTGTATTTATAAAGTGATGGAATAAACAAAATTCGATAAGATTTATCCATTAGTAAATTTGTCGATAACGACAAAAAGTGATTAAATAACTTCATTAAATGGTTATTGAAGAGATTCAATACTGTATAAACTTAACGGTACTAGAGCTGTTCCAATGTTTGATTGGCAAGTGAATAGGCTCATGTGCTATACCATTACCAAATTTGTTGATAACGACAAAAAGCGACTAAATAGCTTCCATAACACGTTACTATATATTAATCTATATACTCCTCTTATGATTGAAGTGGAAAATGAGAACATGGTAGGNATACTGTATAAACTTAACGGTACTAGAGCTGTTCCAATGTTTGATTGGCAAGTGAATAGGCTCATGTGCTATACCATTACCAAATTTGTTGATAACGACAAAAAGAGACTAAATAGCTTCCATAACACGTTACTATATATTAATCTATATACTCCTCATATGATTGAAGTGGAAAATGAGAACATGGTAGGCACGTGAATCAAGTCGGCTTGATATATCTGTGGGAAGCCTCGAAATCTTTAAAGTGAGAGACGATCATCTTTCAAAAGTAACAGAGTTTTTTAGGTAAGTGTTTATCTAGAATGATTCGTAAACAATTTCTTACTTTTTAAGTTACTATCAAAATAAGCTATACGTGTTTAACTTTCACCAATTAAAAAAGTTTTTTTTTAAAATTGCTTTGGTATGTGCTCGGTAGGGCTTTTTGAAGCTCAAAAGGACTTCTTGAAGCGCAAAAGTACTTTCAATTAAAATATTGCATGCTCGGTAATAGTAAATAAGTAATTGAGAAGAAGAAGAAGAAGAAGAAATTTTTTAAACCGTTTTAGAGAAGCTCAATTTCGATTTTGTCTAAACATTTGTTAATCAACTTTTATAGAAAGTCGAATCAATATTGTCCTTATTAATTTATCGTAAAATACTGAAACTTCAATACATTAAAGATTAATTTTTTGAAGGGTTAGCATGACACATTTTTATCTAAATTTTTGTTAATTATTATTTTTCACATGTTTGCGTGTTATAATATAATTTAGAAATTAAAATTACGACGACACAAAAAATTATGGCATTTTATATGATATTTCATACGTCAATGTCCTGTATTTCAATGCGTCTTGAACAAATAATTTTAAAATAATGAGCTTTATACTAATTTAATCGCGCCATGATAATTTAGTTTTATATGGAATGAAAAAGTTATTATTTATTAAAAAAGTTGAGATAATTTTTAGTCAAATAATTATTTTGTATGTACAATTAATAAATCAAAAATACTTTTATAACCATGCTGTCAAACAATCAAATTACAATTATGCTCGTTGTATAATGTTAGATGACAACTTTGTTGACAATACAACACGTGTAATGTTTTCATTGAACAGTTTGAATAATAATTTATTTTGCAATCAATAATTTTTTGTCAACTCATATATTGTCGATAATGTTGTCATCTAAAATTGTACAAATCCACCAAACTAATGTTCGCAACACTTATTTTATTGACAATCAAATAGTCCAAAACTTTTAAGTAATGATTTTTGTTTTTTTTGAAAAAAAAAAAACTCTACCGGTAGAAGCTTTAAAAGCACAATTGTCGTGTCAATGGACCCTTAACACAAAATTTATTCGAAAGCACACTTTTTAAGATTAGCCAAACAAAGCTCGTCCAATTGAAAATTGTTAAAATTGAGTAATCAAGGGTGTCATTGTCAACCAAACTTAAACTTCAAGACTATCGATGCAGCCTATATTTTTGGAAGGTTGGGTCCAATTTGATACTTCTAGTTAATGGGATTATATTGGTTGTACAAGGCGCTTTGCGCCTCCTACAGGTGGGGGGTTGGAAGGTTGGGTCCAATTTGATACTTCTAGTTAATGGGAATATAATGATTGTACACGGCACTTAGCGCCCCCTATAGGTGGGGTGGCATGATTGTAGTTAATGTGTGGTTCAACGCAAGTTCGATTTAACATTTTTTCAATTGTCATTGCATTTTAAAAAATATAAAGAACCGAACATATGAAAAAGAGGCATGCATGGACGGTAAGCCTATAATCTCGAGCCTAAAACGACCTACCCATTTTTAGATGAATAATCACTCGATTTGACTTGGCTTGATCTATTAGATTAACTGCAAAAAAATTAATTTTTATCGACAAATTTTTTTATTTTGAAAACTCATTTCAATTTTTTTCATCGAAAAAGGGTCGTAGGAAAATGTTTCAGAGAAAAAAATTTCATTGCTAAAAGTAAAATTTCTTTTAATGATCTTTATTAATTTGATTCTTATTACATTTCCAAGAAAGTTTTAGTTATTTAGAAAATAATTGAAGGTGGATCTTTGTCAACTAAATCATATGCAATGATGAATAATGCTCAGATGGAGTAATCAAAATGACAAGATGGCCCTTGGCACGTTTCAAAAAATTGTCAAATGGGGGCATGCGTAGAGACTGGCAAATTGACGCAAGCATTTCCGATTGCCAACTCATTCATCATGATTTGTAGGGTTTGATTTAGATTAATGAATCACGAACGTGGATGTCATTCGATTTGATTTTAATATTTAAGTAGAAACCACAAGGTTGAAATTTAATATAAAAAAGCTAGTCAATTTTATACGATCAAATGACGAACTAAATTGGAATAAACATGATAAATTGGAAGAATTAGTAGATTAAATAACATTGATTTTGCTATTGGACTTTTTTTAACTCCATAAAATCTTTAAAACTTCCTGTCGTTCAAAAAGACATGCAACCTCAATACAATCAACGAAGTCTTGAAAGGCACTAAAGTGAACGAATTTATTTATTTTAATTTTTTTTAAAACCGTTTTTATCCTATGTGTAAAAGCAGAATTGAAATCGCTAACCCACTTGACTCCTTGACTTTGCCTGCTTTCTTGTCTCAACAATAAAATAAGAATGGAAATCAGTCCCTAAGCTCTTAATCGTGCTAATCTAATGTTATTTGTTTTCTAGCTTGTCTTCACTCAACTTAGATACATTTTTAATTACAATTCGATGGCGATGATAACTTGTTCTTTTCTCGATTATTGAAAATCAATAATGCATCATAGAGCAAAAATTTCGGGGTTGTCATTTCTTTCCAAAGGCTAGGATTTATGACTTGGTTTGGTGCATTTCGATCGCATATTGTCGAATAGGTCAGACATATATTTCATTATTTACATGCTGTGTCACCATAGTATTGAACGACGGAGATAACTTCACTTGTCGAATTTGACTGTAATTTGTAGCTTGCTCATGTTGCAAGGTTGCCCCAGAGCTTGTCTCGACCTAATCAACTCCCGTGGCACAATAGCTAATTCACCAGAGTTAGCAATTATGTTTTAAATTCATAGTTAAGGCACTTGCATTTAACGATGTAAAATAATCTAGCTAGATTAGGCTTGCTTAATTTGAGACTCGATCAAATTGTTCAACTTTATTTGTCAAGTTTATAGTTATTTAAGATTTCTAGACAATCACATCAAATTTATTGCATGTTTGCCAAGTTTAAAAACTTACCTATAACTAAAAAGTGAATACTTAAATTTTAAACAGATAATTCTTTTATTTATCAAAATTGAAAACATTATAAATTATTTATTTTAAAAGTAACTTTTAAGTTTAGCCAAACGTGAATAGCTTATCCGAGTTATCATGTATTCTATATTTTTCGTTTTTTATTCGGCATTAGGAACCATAGATATCAACCTATCCCGGCCTCGAAAAAACGTGTTGGACATCAATTTCATTTGTGTTGTCTTTACCAAATCTATCACTTCACCACAATGATTGTGATTATTAAATTCATTTAATTCCTCAAATAAAATACAGTTACCAATTCCGTAAACAAGAAATTAAGGATCAAACCATTATGAACATTCTATTGATTGGGCTTGCTTAGGCCCATTTCCAGAGATTCATCCTTGTTAGGTTTCTTGGTTTCACCTTTGTTGCCACGATAAATGAAGTACAATATTAGCTGCATTGCTCCTAATCCACATCCAAAACCATTTGGCACCTGCATCATCATAGTAATCTCAATTAATTATATCCTCATTTTTCTTAAATCACGTCGTCTAAAAACTTAAACGGGTAAACACAAAAGAAAGACAAATGAGAAAATTTGATGGCAAATAATACCGCAAGAAAAGGGTCCTTCCCGATGAGTCCGTAGATAAACCATGAAGTACCACATAAGAAAACAAAGAGGGACAAGAAGAAGGGCATGAACTCCACACTCTTTGTCTTAATAACCATCCTCTGCACATGTAAACTTTACATCAATAATCTAACTATTAACAATAATTATCCAAAAAGCCAATACCAATTTTGTTGATGTTGAATTTGTGTTGCAACCATCCAGTCGACTTTGAGTGTGAGTACAAGTCGACCAAATAGCCTATGCCCAAGCGTCGAATAGGCTAAACAAGCTCATGTTTTGTAGATCTCAGTGCAACTGAACTCAAACTTTTAGTTTCAAGTGTAAGTTGACCAAATATCTCAACCTGATCGTCGAATGTATTAACTAAGCTCCCATTTCATAGGTAAAGGTCCAATTCACACTAAAACTTGACTAATAGACAGTGACGCAACTTTCAGTGTTAGTGAGTTTGTCAAAGACTTGAGCCGATGGTCAAATAGGTTAACCAAGCTCCAACTTTTAAGTATTTGTCCATTTGATGATCAAATTTGAGTAGGATGTCAACAAAATCAACATTTCCATCATTTAACTAATGTTATGGTATATTTTGTACACTGGAGTACTAGACGGGACTAGACCAGATAATAAACAAAATATGTCACTATGCTCACTTTCAATCAGTCTAATCTCGTCAAATTTACCGTACTAACATGCTACTTATAAAGTGTAAATATCTTACCATGACTGATAGAGGTGAAGCGTACATTAAGATAGAGAATATTGTAGCGGCAAATCCACAAATAATCTTCCTTTTGTGCAAGTCATGGACGGCAAAGACAGAAACAAATGCCACAACTGAAAATACTGCAAGAATGACCACAAGTAGTCCAAATATCTTGGCTTTCTCTTTCTTGGGTGCAAATATTAGAAAAATGAGTACATAAACTGATTCAATTGCTGCACCAGTGCCATTGATTATTGACACCAATATGTTGTTTGGTGATATAAATGGGAGACCATACCTGTTTAAATCAATCATTTGAACACAAAAAATTAAAAATCGAGTAATAACACATTCAAGGGTTTAGTCAATTAGGCTTCTCCTCTTAAAAAAAATCGACTTTTGAAAATGAATCTCATGACAATAGTATGATAACTTAAACGAGCGGTCGAATTCTAATGTTAGTGTTCAATAAAACGAGTAAGCATCTTACTGGACGTATTAAAAGCATGTTTAAATCATATATAAAAAAGTAATATATAAGTAAATAGTACTTGTGAGTCTATGAATGTATGGATTAAGGTAATTTACGTGTTATAAATATGAGCCAAACATAACTTCTCTTAAAACATACACTCGCTTGGAGTTGACTTTTAAGATTGAATTTCGAGATGCAATAATCATAGAGAATTTAAGATAACACGTTTAATGATTATTTATATAAATTAAGTACCATGCAGAAAGCAAGCAGTTGAGCAATGTCATGACATAGGGTATGCCTGAGAATTGTTCCGTCGATCTTTTCACGACTATCCTCTTGAATGTAATCCTGCAACAAATTTGTAAAAATTAAGAAAAATGAATAACAAGAATTTTTCTGATTAAATACTCTTAAATACCTGAAAATAAATTTCTAGTCTAGTAAAAAAAGTTCACGTGGGCAAGTTTTCTTTTCTTTTTCATTTTTAATGGAAGGTGTGCATGGTGATGGTGGTGAGTAGGGAGATTTTTCCTGATAATCGAATTGAACCAGACCGAGCTAAGAGTTCATTTTGGTTCTTGTTAAATTTGGATGAGAACCATCACTTGCACATGGTTCTTACGTGTAACATTTTTTTCGTTAGTATTCCGACCGGAACATGCCTACCTTAGCGATGGCGTGGGGTCGAGAATACTTACGTTGGAGCCAAGAAGAGAAACAATCCAGTAGCATTTCCTGTTCATAAAAACAGATTCAATTAATTTCTCTTAAAGAATCAAAGAAAGATATATGCAACAATAACTAATTCTTATTCTCGATAAATTTAAACTCGACCACCGTCGCTCCATTCGGGTCATCGCTGTATCTACTAGAAAGAAAGATAAATGGAACTGGAAAACAATACCGAAAACACCGAAAACCAAATGCAGAATTCCATTCATGTCTTCACAAAGAATTAAGGAAATTGAATCACTGTCTAGTTCTTCAGACAAAGAAAAGGCACTTCAAGAAATGCAATACAATTTTCTTGAAAGCGCAGAGATTTGTTTATGAAGCGGTGTAATGATGTGAGATTTTATGGGGAAAAGGGTGTGGGTTATATACAACCAAAAATAATAAGAAACAATATTTGCTTTTGCAAAATGCAGTGAATGCAGCGGATTACGTCCTTATCCATCTATTCTTGGGCTGGGTAATAAGAGAGTAGTGTCATCTTCTCACTGTCACTCTCTCTCTGTATCTGCATTTAATTGTCTGTTACGTAATAATATAAATGCAAATTAATACATAGGTACAAGTAAAATAGTTATTGGCCTTATCAGAATAGAAAATTGTTGTGAATTTATTAGCGAGTCGGCGAATCGCACCTCGTCTAAAAAATTAAATAGTTAATATTAAGAAAACGGGTTGTGAGTCATCCGCTTGGAATTGACCCGACCTGTAACATTTGAAAATGGGTAGGAAGGAGTAGTTTGATTTTGATTTAAGCTTTATTTAACCTCTCCGCTTCGTGCTGCTATGCAGCTTTTTTTCATTCACAATAAGACCTGATCGGAAATATCCCCAGTTTTGGTAGCTTACAAGTTTACGTTCATCCCAAATTCCGGCGAGTATGTTCAACCCCCCAAGCAGACTTCACGAGGAATCCACAAATAAATTTTCCTGATGACTACTTATGGTCGTGGGTCAATGAGCTAGAGTAGTTAACTGTAATTTGGCTTGATCACCAACTATAAACATGAAAAATATATGGCTGAAATGGAGAAAACTCGTGCATGAAATTGCATTAAAAATCATAGGGCCATAGAACTATATCGGTATTTGGGATGTGGCAAACTGAATTATCTCATTGTGATTGAGTCCTTTAGAATGCAAGTTAATAAACTATAGGAAGATCTTGGAGATTATTTTGTAAAGCAAGCATGCTTTGAACTAGAATAAATTTATAGCACGTTAAGTATTCTTTTAGAAGAGATGATCAGATTTTATCGTCGACACACCTTCCAAGATTTATTTTCAATTATTGCATCATACATGCCTAAATTTTATAAATGAGCAATGACTTAAATCAAGATATGTCTACTTTGATAATCTTAAATTAGTCGGCATGGTAACCTCAAAAATATTAGTCCAATTAAGGTGTAGTTCTACAACTTACGTCTCGTGGTCCAACAAATGTTCCAATTGAGGAATGCTATGCAATAACTTAAAATAGCCAAATTTTGTGAATAAATTAGGTCAATATGTGTTATCAACGAATGTAATTTGAAAATATGTCATGGGAATTGTGGTTGTCATAAACTACTAGTCGTAATCAATTCACGAGTTTAAACTAACTACTAAAAATGCACTTTATCAACAGAAAAATTAATCGATGAAGCCAGTTTTTCGATCGAAAATGCCGGATTCCTATGGATAGAAAAAGTCGATTGGTGAAACCATGACGGGTAAATTTGAGACTTAAAAAGTATCGAAAATTTCAAACGATCGGTACAATTTGTCAGAAATCTCCATCAGTGTTGCACTGCTTTTTAGTAGAGACTAGTTTCTAATTTGTGATACTCACTTTCATGTTAGCACGATGATATATTTGTGGAGTTTGCCTAACTCGACATCAACATTTAAAAGAGTTACATACATCATTTAGTAGAATAAAGAGTTTTTGATTTCAATGAAGCATCTTATCTATTGGTATGGTATAGTGCTTGATCATGACTTCACCATTTACACACTTACAACGCGTTATCCATAAGTTTGTCTCACACTTTTGAGGTGGTTGATTAAATAGTTAGACCAACCCATTGGATAGTATCTATAAAGAAGTGAAGTGTCCAACCCGACTCTAATTTGTTAACTTTAGTCTGTTATACTGATTTTGTCGAAGCATCTTAGGTCTCGTACTGGCATCAACTTGTTATTGATGTTACATGTGTTATTCAATAATGAAAATGTGACAAGTCCCTTTCATTCTTCTCTTCGAAAGTTTGTTAACAGTTGACATGAATGAATGAGAGACGCCTTACAACTCTCTAATTATAAAGGAGATTTTCTCTATTGTCTTTACAAGAAAAATAATTGGCTTTTTTCCTACCCTACTTTTTGCGCTTACTACTACTAATGATGGCATGTTCTTCTTGAACGTCCATTGTTTTCTTAAATTAGAGGGAATTCAGAATGAAAGACTAACAAATTTGTTATTTGTCACATATACCATTTTCGAAGCCTATTAAAAAGTTTGACAACTAGCTAGCATACCCTTTTGCTATGTCATGCCTTGAGCATAGACTCAGTTTGAGAGCTATTGCACCGGAAAATGTGAATTTTATTAATATATAACAATCAATTTAACGTACTGATCATATTATACGTTATGTTTGATTGTACATCCAAATTGATTTGATGAATTCACTGGCCCTTCGTCTTTTCAAGTTTAATTTTTCTGTGACACTCAAGACACGAGAGTCCATAGAATAACTATAGTATAATTCTTTTTGCAAGTTTATTTTGCAGCAAGCCATCATGTTTTTATAATGGCCTCTCCTAAAAAATGAATTGATCTACTAACAATTGTTAAAGATTGTCTGGAAGAGAGGGACACTAAGCCCTTATTTCGGTGGTGATTAAAATTTAGATTTTAGGGGATGTATTCAATTGAGACTTTTAATGACTTTTTGAGATTTAAAAAGTTTAGGGGTATTCGATGTAGACTTTTGGAGACTCTCTAGCCCCTATTCAATGTAGAATTTGGGACTCCCAACTTTTCAACTATACATTTTATCAGCTTTTATTAAAATCTACAAAAAATCTTATTTAAATCCCCATCAAATATGGCTAAATTGTATTGTAAACTTCCTATATGTGTTCCTAAAAGGGATGTCAATTATAAAACCTAATTCCATATTAATTTATATGAAAATTATTTAACCTAATGGGTTGGTATGAAAGGACAGATGCATTCTTTTTGAGCCTTTGAAAAAAATAAAATAGAAAACCATTTAATTATAGAACTTTCTCCTCAGCCTACATTCATGAATACAGAATACCTGCCTACTTTTAATTGAAAAGCATTAAAGCTGAGACCTTTGCTTTTCTATAATCTAACAATTGGTGCCAAACAGTCCACAAAGGTTGCCTTTTTCTTAACAATGTGACCTTAAAGAACAATCTTGGATTCTTGATTGGTGGGATACCTGCCTTGTTAATTTATTGTCTAGACCTTCCAAATTAGAAGGTGCACTTTGTGTAGGTAAAAGTAGAACTGGGGAAAAAGTTAAAATAAAATGGAGTGAGAGTAAAAATAACGATATTCATGTAAGTTTGTCATGTTTGATACATTCGATCGATCTATAATATGGTTCTTTTATCTAAACGTACTTAACAAAGTGGAAGTTAATAAATCAAGAAAGAAAACATTTTGAAATAATTTAAATTAGACTACAAATTAGGTTACTCAATCGAGTTAAAATGAATATCTAAAAATGTTTATCAGTAAGTTGTGTGTATATGTGTGTGTATTATTTCTATGAGCTCACTTTGTGTGGTATCAAAATTATATTTATTTTTTATTAGAAAAGAACTTATTCATTTTATATCCATGCACTGGAATAGACTCGCTCGCTTCGTTTAGAAATTAAAATATTTTGTCATTTCTAGCTCAACGACAATTACGTAAATTGACAATCAACCTACTTCAACCTCAAAAACCCACACGGCCCTATCAATTCCTATGTATTCTCTTTACAAAATCAACAAATTCACCAAACAATAATGATTTTATGTTTGCACCATTAAGGAATGCCAATATTCTCAAGAATCTCATCTCAATTTCAGCATGCCAATTTTGGAGTGTGGCCCCACAAATTTGGACCAGAGATCAAATTTTAAGGCAATTCAACTCAATTATGAGAGAGGCCATGTACCTGAAATAAAACGAGTAAATGAAGAAATCATTGCGAGATTCAAATGCTTTTTGACGAATTTATTCAATATAATGTTAAATTACAGTGAACAAAACTTATTTATGAAACACGTGAGACTTATAATAAATAAATTTAACATACGTGTGTGGGTTCAAAGAACGTTTAAACATTCCATATTTTGTTGGATTATGTAAGAGGACACGTATCTCTTCCCACCAATCAATTGGACTGGTATAAAACAAGTGATTGATGAACGTTAAATCTATTCAAATTCAATATGGTATCAAATGATGTATGAGTTGTGAGTTAAGATTTATTTATGAAAAAATTACGTGTTAGACTTATATGAGAAATAAATTTGACATCCATGGATAGAGTAGGTTGAATATTAAACAAAAGTAATTAGATTGTTTTTATTTTAAATTTTTTTTATTATGTAAGGAGTTGACAATTATGACTAAAATTGAATATTGTTCGACTCAATCCCCTATAAACCTGTTAATGGTCTGGGTTTAAATTGGACCCTGGCTAGTTAATATATGGGAACAATACATTTCTAAGGTGTATACTTTACACCATTTTAAAAATACAAAAACAAGTTTCAAATTTCACAAATCAGGTTTTTTAATTTTTTATTTATGAAATAATGAATTATTAAATCAATTTATTATTAAATATTTAATTCTAATATAATATAATTACCCCACCTCNCAAGTCATCTTCGACAACCATTCCGACGACTCCAGCAAAAAAAATTAGGTCACAATTCAAAATTTTCGTAGGTCACAATTTATTTATTGGTCACAACTTAAAAATTTAAAAGTCACAATTTGTTCATCGGTCACAAATCACAAAATTTACGAGTCAAAAAAATCAAATTATAGGTCACATATTACTTTAATTGGTCACAACTCGATTATAACTTAATAAAATGTGAGTCACTGTCACAATTTTTAGGTCACACATTATTAATTTATCAAATTTTAACCAATTA
Organism: Fraxinus quadrangulata; assembly: GCA_903798255.1. Taxonomy (NCBI): domain Eukaryota; kingdom Viridiplantae; phylum Streptophyta; class Magnoliopsida; order Lamiales; family Oleaceae; genus Fraxinus; species Fraxinus quadrangulata. Next base: position 79,866 of record CAIGRB010120463.1, read on the forward strand.
TTGGTCACAATTGACCAAATTAATACCAAATAATTGGTCACAAACACCCACTCCATCTCATCCCACCCACGATCGCCATCGTCAGATCCGCCGCCACCACGACCACCACACCAGCATAGCCCGCAACCACCATCACCGTCGTCACTCACGCTAGCACTATCGCCAGATCACACATCATGTTTTGGTCACAATGTTATCTATTTCATTAGTCACAATCAACCTAAATCAACGACACGCCCACACTGCACCACCTCGACACTTCCTCCACCATCAGCACCACTACCATCATTGCCCAATATGAACATCAACATCTCATACAAACCAATACCAATCTGCAACGCCTCGATCCACCGCCCACACCACAGCGCCGAACCAATTACAACCATTCCACCGCACCTCCACCACCGTCGCACCGACGATTCACATACAAAGCAACACCAATCTGCAATCACACCCACCAGGAACTGCCTCCGCCCGCGCACACACTCACCCAACCGCACCCACAACAACACAAACCCCGCACCACTCACAAATCAAAACAAAAAATGATAGGGACGAAGCAACGACGAAGAGAGAATCAGACAATTGATTTTGGGGCTTCTGGGTCTACCTGGTCTGCCAGTGTAGAGGTGAACGGTGACAGAGGTTTGAGAGTGGAAAGACGAGTGGTGGAGGATGAGGAGGCGGGCGGCGGTAGATGTTGTATCTTTGGAGAGGCGGAGAGAGTGGAGATGAAATTGTTATTTTAGGATTTACCTAGTTTGACCGTGTATAGCGAACGGTGGCGGCGGAGGTCCGAGAGTGGGAGAGACGAGCGATGAAGGTTGAGGCGGCGGGCGGCGGCGTGAAGATGCGGAAGAAGATATGAAAGTGGAGAGCAGCGAGAGGGGGAGAGAGAGAGAGAGAGAGAGAAGACGAGAGAGGGAGATGAGGGGACGAAGACGTCGTGGTGGCGACAGCAACACGGCAACGGTAACGACGACGACGGCGGCGTTGAGAGACGGGAGAGGTATTGGTGGTCCAGGGGGTGATAGTGTACTGTGGTGTTGGTGCTGTGTTGTGGGTGGTGCGGTGTACGGTGGTGGTATGTTTCGAACTCCAGTGGTGGTAGATATGTGGTGGGATTGGAACTTGATTGGACGTGCAATTTTGTAGCATCGGGAAAGTTTGAAACAGTAGTTAGCGAAAAAGCAAAGAAATCGGCATCGGTAGGGTTGTAGGAAGTTGAAGATGA